>JAOXJP010041740.1:0-16369 GCA_025762735.1 Platanus orientalis
GACATATGAAGTGATTACTGGTAGTCAAGGGATAGGAGTATGAATCGGTCATATATCACCATGTTTCACACAAGTTACTGGTGATTACTACAGAGACAAGTTTAGAAATAACTAAGAAACATAGTTGGATGGCCAAGCATTGATGTTGACGGCCAACACCATGAGGAATAGGGAGGTTTCTTTGATGGTAGTTCACTACTGATAGGTGTTGTTAAATATTTAAATCTTGGAGGGTATGAGGCAAAATTGTTTTTTCTTTTTTAAGTTGACAATGCGCATTAAGATGTTTATACTTGTAAACCTGCCATAGAATCTGAAAGAAACATCATTGTCATCGTTCAGCTTTAATCCAACCATTTGGGATCAGCTACAGGAATCCTGTTCTGCCATTCTTTCATAAAGTTGAACAGATTACGTGTTCGTAAAAAAGGGGAGAAAAAGATTAAAAAAGATACCTTCAAATATCCATGATAGTACCAACATTATAAAAAACTGTGATAGCATTGAAGCTATTACTTTCCAATGAAAAGAATTGCAGCAAAGAATTTCATGTGTTGCTTATCAATAGATGCATGCAAATGTTCAACTCGCATGTGAGGGAGTTGGTAGAGGAGGGTTCAGTCAAATATATCACTTGCCATAGTGAACTCATTAGTCTAGGTGGTTTCAAGGAAAAGGGACTACATGATGTACAAAGAGAAGATTGGATATAATTTTCTATCCTTTTCCTTCCGTATTTTCCCTTATTGATATCATTTTGCATCTTCTGAAACAAATTCCTTCTGAAAGTACTAGAATAATAATCCTATCTTTCAAATATAACCTCTTTTGGGTTGGACTAACATTACATTTAGCTAACATACTGATAAACTCAACTCAACTCGACAAAACCTTTCCCACACTACTTGGGAACGGCTACATGAATCCTGTTCTTCCACTATTCCACTCTATTTTGGGCTGTGTTTTTCATTAAATCACAAGCTTTCAAAGTCTTTGTTACTACCCCGACCCAAGTCCTTTTGGTTTTCTCCTCATCCTCATTGGAGCCTTAGACTTGCACCATGTCACTCCTCACTGGTGAAGTCATTGGTTTTCGTTGTACATGACGGACCATCTTAGTCCACTTTTTCTCATCTTATTACCTATTGGCGCTACTCTTAAGTTCTTGCGAATACATTTATTTTTGTTTCTATTATTTTTAGACTTGCGATTCATCCATCCAAATATTCTCATCTCAGCCACACTTGCTCCATGTTTGTGTTTTTCTTGATTGCTCAACATTCTGCTCCTTAAGGCATGGTTGTTTGATGCAGCAACCCTTGGCTGGAAAGGGGCTACCCTCTTTGGAGGCCTAAGCTTAAACCAACTGGAAAGGACCCCGTAAACAAATGGTGATATTGAAGAAATTATAGAAAGCTTTAGGATTAGTTTATTTGAGTTTTATTTATTTTTGGGTTGTTTCTAGATATTTTAGGGTTGTTTCTAGGTTTAATTTAGGGTTTTAGAATAAAAGATTTCTTTGTTCCAGAAAGTTTAGGGATTTATTTAGTGTTATTTTAGAAGGGATTTATTGTTATAAAGAGTTTATTGTAATAAGTCTTAAGTGCCAAAGGGGGGTTTAGTCGCAATTTAGGGAGTTGTTTGGTTTTATTTGAAGTTGTTATAAGTGTTTTTATGTGCTGGTCGACAACCACATTAGAGTAGGTAATAAGAGTCCTCATAGTACCAGGAGTCTAGGGAATCATGTATAAATAGAATGACAATTAGGTTGTAATTAGTTTTGAAAGAATTGAATAAAGATTTGGCTTTTCTTTTCCGGTGTCCATGAGTTGAACCAGGTCTCTCTCTCTCTCTCTCTCTCTCTCTTTTCTTTCTCATCTCACGTGAATCTCTCCCCATCCCTGTGATTTCGTCTCTCTCTCTCACGTTAATCTCTGTTCTCCCTCTTCTTTATTCTTTCTTTCTCTTTTGTCTTTCTTTCTTGCTTCTTGTTTCTTGATTACTATTTTGGTTGCTGTTTTTTTTTTATTTGAATCCATAAAAATTAATTCTTGAACTAAATAATCACCAAGAACAATCAAGAACACCTATAATCTTTATCAAGATTCATTCTTGATTCGATTCTTGGAACCAAATCTGTAAACAAACCTATCTCTACCTTCTTCCCATACTTTTCCTTCAAGAAACCCCCCAAGAACTAATCTTTATCCCCTAAACCTACCTCCCATCAACTTTAACCCTGTGGCTGTTCAAGATCCATCTCCTTTTTACCTTCAACCCTTCATCTTTTCAAAATCAAAACCCTACAGCAGCAAACTCCACATATAATTTTATATATCAATTCGTATCCAAATAAGCTGAAATTTGGAACATTGGACATCTTAAGCCCAAGATTCACCTTGTCTGAGCACAGAATTTTCCGATGCACGGTCAGGGGTATTTTGGTCATTTCACATCACTGCACCAGATTTTCCAGAATTGTATTCTCGTTTTCTTACATCTTTAAAATTGTGGTTCTAGCTACTGTTTGGGCCCATAATCAGCAGGGCATTACTGCCACTCTCTCAGCAGCTCCACATCACTGGTCTTATGGCTGCCCTATAACATTTCCCTGTCAACTATATGGTCTACGTTGGTCACATAGCTCTGTTGAAGCACCTCTTCACTTAATCTTCCATGGTCTAATTCTATGGGCAACATCTTATTCAATATGTTTTTTTTCTTTAACTGATGTATGAAGTAAGATAACAGAAAATGGTTACTCTGGGTTTCTCTTGGTCATGAATCTTAACTATTTGTTTCTACTCCTATCTATACTAAAATTGCACTCCATAAATTCTGTTTTAGTCCAGCTTATCTTAAACCTTTTGATACTAAAACATTCCTCCATGATTTTCACTTAGCATTTACCCTTCTATAGTATCATCAATCAAAACTACATCAACAAACTAAAAACACCATGGGCTCCTGTTGCATATGCTTAGTCAACTCATACATTACTAATGCAGAGAAATATGATGCCGAGGTGTAAACTAAACTTACAGTGATTGCAAACTCACTCAACTTTTCCCCCAGTTTTATTATACTAGTTATCACTACATCATACATATTTTTTAGCCATATCAATATATTACTTGAAACACCGTTCTTTTCTATAATCTTTTATATGATTTCTGGAGACCCAATCATATGCTTTCTCTAAGTCAGTAGAGACCATATGAAGAGCCTTCTTATTTCCACCAATCTTTAAAGTGAGAAAATAGCATAAGTCATGAATCTTTTGCCATGAATCCAAACTGATTTCCTAGTTCTATAGCTTTACATTTTAGTCTATGCTAATCCATCTCTCCTTGTATGGATCATAAGCTTGATTCGATGATAATTGGTCAACTCTGAATATCTCCCTTGTTTTTATAGATAGGTTCACAATGCTTCTCCTCCTTTCATTCGACATTTTCTTAGTTTGAGCAACTTAGTTAACCAAGACAAGCATTCGTCTCTCATGCATTTCCAAACCTCAATTGGAATATGTTCTTGGACCTTTTCTAGTTTTCATCTTTCTCAAAGCTTCTTAACTTCAAACACCTTAATTCTATGAAGATATCTATTATCTGATCTCATCAACAATATTGATTCTTTCTAATTCCACATTCCCTATGTAGTCCTCTTTTAATAATTTAAAAAAATTAGCTCCGATATCTTTCTTTAATCTCCTTGTCCATTCACTAAGAGTCTATGATCATCACTTTTAATGTATCACATGAATTAGGTCTCAGTGTTTTCTTTATTTCATTCTAACAAAGTCTGTGTACATCTTTTCCTACCCTCCTAGTACCCAACTCATGACAAAAGTCATTATGTGCCTTAAATTTTGCATTATTTATTGTATTCTTAGCTTCCATTTAGTTCCTCTACACCTTTTTTAATTTTCTCATTCTAGTCTTTGCCAAGCCTTGCGACATGACTTTACTCTAATGCCTATTTGAGTATCATCATTGCACCGTCAACCCTTTTCTCTAGATTCTTCATGGACCTCTTTTGCCACTATTTTGATACAGCAGGTTACACATAGGATTTTTTTTTTCAAAATTTTTTCTTCTTTCTTTTATCATTTTCTAACTAAATAAACACTAATTTTCTTTTAAGTTTCACCCCTAGTTCTTGGACACCTACTCTCTCAATTCCTTCTTCCTATCTTTTAATACTAACATCTAAAAGCACAAAACTATGTTGTGTTAGGCTCTCTTCTGGGCTGGGATAAGTTTGTAGTCCTCATATATTGATCATTTTATCTTTTTAGTAAGAAAAGAGTTTATCTGGATTCCTATTTGATCCACTTTTAGAAGTCTCCAAATGTTTTCTCTCTCTTCTTTTTTTTTTTTCTTTTTCTGAAGTACATGTTTGTTATTGCAAGATCATATGACATTGTAATTTCGAGGATTTTATCTCTTGCTTCATTTCTTCATCCAAATCCATATCCTCCTTGGACTTTCTTGTATTTTTTACTCTCTTTCTCAACCTGCCAATATAGGTCTCTTATAAATCTTTTATTTCCCTGAGAATTTCCTTGAATTAATCCATCTATATTTTCAAAAAATTGTGTTAATGCTTTCATTTAATCTTAATTGAGGTACATCTGCACTAACTATGTTAATTATCTCTTTTTTTATATTTTAAAGTTCTATTAATATTATTCTCTCAATTATTCTCACAACATTACAATTTCATCATTTAGGTCTCTTTCTACTATTATCCCTACTTTGTTCGTATTATTGCCATACATCGTATTTTCTAGCCAGCAATCGCCTTATCATTTTATTTTATTTTTACTTAATCTCTTGTAGACATGCTACATTGACTCTCCTTCTTTTCATTGTATCTACTTATACTCTGCACTCTTACTCAAGGTTCTTATATTATAATTCATTAATCAATTCCTCTCTTGGACTAGCATCCTTACCCGTACTTCTCTATGGTGTGGGAACCCCAACTGATTCTTATTGCAACTAGGCATTGATGCAGCATGTTGCCCCTAGGAGTCACCGTAGCTTACTATTGCTCATTTCTCACTGCATCCAGGTGATAATGCAGCTGTCACTTTAGATAATGTACTTTTTAATTTACTTAGGAGGGGGGTAAAAGGAAAGAAAAAGAAAAATATTCTTTTGCTTGTGCCTTCAGATGCATGCTTAAGGTTCCCTATCATAAGATCATTGGATGTTTCTACTGTAACACGGTTGTTTTAATGTGATACTAAAGTCTGTGTTGTTGCTACACCATGATTTTGTGAGTGGTTAGAGTAAACCCACCAAGTCTTGTGTCAACTGGAGCAATCTCTCGTGATTGGTTATGAGCATTAAGCTGGAATTGATATGTTTCTCAATTGCATCAATTAGTGAAGTTCAGAAAAATGGCATCATGCAGAAGAATTTTTCTTCTAGCAACTATCAAACTGAGGAGCTTGATAAGCATGCATTATCAATGACAAATCTAGAGGAAAGAGACAGAAGTTAGCCAAGCAACCATGATGGAGGGAGGTGATTGTATGATTTTAGGAGTCAGAAAGGTGCAGTAACAGTAGAGTGACACCCAACTGGCGAAACAATAGTAGATACAATTAGTATAGGCTGATGGGATATGCATGTTAGGGACATGTTAAAAATATAAAGCTCAAATGGGATGGGGTATAATTAACCAGCTAGAAGGATCAAAGAAAACTTAATATACATTGGTTGAAGTGGAGAACTCTCTTTTTAATTATTGAAACCTGTGCAGAATAGATAGCATTTATCTTGATGACGGTTTTATAAAAGAAACCAAAAGAGAAAAAAATAAAATCACAAAGCTTTCTTTGTTGACTGCAATTGAAACAAAGGCAGGTTTATTTTGTAGGGGTAGAGTAGAGTGGTCAGAGGCAACTTGATGTAAAAATGAATTGCTACAACTTCAGCTGGTGGTTTCCTGTTGCTACTGTTAATACTAATTATTGTTTGTTCTGGTATCATATAAGGAACTAGAGTTTCAACCCCTTTGCCCTGTACCATATTTTTGAAATAGTAGCTTTTAACATGACATTTGAGTGTGATTATTGGCAGTATATCATTGGTCCTGCATGATGTTAGGTTTGTAGCTTAACATCATGTTGTGTTTGAGGAACTTTATTAAAGAATACACTACTTGCTATTGTCCTGAGAAAATGGGGCTGAATATCTTGCTCATAACGTTGATAGAAAGAGCTGGGATTAGGTACAACTTAGAAAGTGCCTAAAGTTGGAATGACGTTAGGTCTGACACATCAGCGCCGAAAAAGTGATGTACACTTTTTTGGGGGATGTTTTTCACTTTTTGGCACTGATGTGTCGGCCCTGATGTCATTCCAACTTTAGTCACTCTCTAAGTTGTCCTACCAAATCCTCAGCGTGAAAGAAATGGCCAGAGGCTAGCATAATTTGAGGTTCACTGGGAACTAGCCATGTTTTTGCTTTAGCCATAAAGAAAATGCTAAGTTAGCATGCACTACCATTACGGCACTCCCTAATCCGTTTTCTCTTCTTAGGCTCATTTATCATCAGATTCCACATAGCAGGTCATTCATTGTAGTGGTTGTTGAACATGCTATAAAGTTATATTGTGTGTGCCCATTAGCACGCATGTGTGTGTGTGCGCTTTCTGACCAATTTTTTTTTATGAAGTTTAGAGGAAATCTTTGTCACTATTCTTGTGTGACGATAATTTGTTACTGTAATTTCATGTTTTCGGTATGGAGGGTGGCACTTGGCCTGATATATCTCGTAATTCTTAAGCTTTTATTTTAACAGTTGTAGATTCTGTTGTTTTTATTTTTATTTTTTATTTTTTATTATCAGTGAGGCATATTAACATAAGCTAAATAGCATGGTTTTCATGATAAATATGAGGTTGCACGTTATCTATGAAACTGTAGACCAAGAGTTTGCAAATTCATCTTCATCTTGGCCATCAAATGTACTAAGCAGTTATTGTGTACTTTTACTACGGCATTCCTTACCGTATTTAAAGTGCTAGTTGATATACTCGTGTATTATACTGTTTAAAACAGTTTCATGCCAGAGTGATTTCAAAGACTTGAACCTTTTTCCACCACCCCTAGGGCTGTCAACTATCCGTCTAAGCATCCGTATGCAATTCGCATTCAAATCAATCAAGGCAAATATGGATGCATCTATATCCGATTCGTTTAAATATTCAATTATAAATGAATTGAATGTGGATATGTATACATGTGCTCCAATTAATATTTGTATTCGTGTATATATATATATATATATGCTTAGAAGGAAACATAAAGCCCTAATATGTTCTTTGTGCAAGAGCCAATTCTAATGCACCATTATACATGTTATTTATCTCTTATGTGGAAATGATATTTAGATAAATAAACATCATTGTCTAGATGCTTCAAAGGAATCAGAAGCCCTAATTTTGGGACTCGGTTAGTTAAAGAGATAAGAAGACTGAGGCAGAGAGCGACTAGTCAGAAGGCTCAATTAAAGAACTCAATGATGAGATGACCAAGAAAGAATTTGTGTTTCTCACAAGCTTCACCACTAGCTTTGACATTTTCATGGTAGCAACAGGGTTTCCTAAGAGAAACCCACTCAAGTTAATCAGCGAGAATGAGGAGTTATTGTGTTTAGGTTCTCTTTGTTAGGCTACACAACTTGTATGGGTATGCTGGATTGTTATTGAAGAGTTTCTACGTGATGTCAACGAAGAAGAGGAAGTTGTTTGTGTGAATCCATTAAAAAATCTTGTGAATCCTTTTGAAGCTTGTAAAGCTTGTGGGGTTTCATTTCCAAATCCATCTTCACCTATTAATTGCTAACAACTGACCTACTTATCCAAAAAAAAAAAAAAAATGTCATTAGAAGAGAAGCTTTGACAACCCCTAGAAATGTCACCTCTCAATCTTTATTTTTTTGATAAAAAGTGTAATAAGATATATCCAATACTTTGCAAAAATTCGTTTAAATAATTAATATGAATATGGATTCCACAAATTTCACCCCTAGCTTCAATGTTTCTATGGTAGCAACAGGGTCTCTTGAGAGAAGCCCACCCAAGTTAATTAGTGAGAATGAAGAGTTAGTGTTTGGGTTCTCTTTGTCAGGTTACACAACCTATATGGGTATGTTGGATTGTTATTGAAGAGTTTCTACTTGATGTCAACGAAAAAGAAACCATTTGTGTGAATCTGTTAAAAAATCTTGTGAATCCTTTTGAAGTCTGTAAAGCTTGTGGGGTTTCATTTCCAAATCCATCTTCACCTATTAATTACTAACTGACCTACTTATCAAACAAACAAACAAAAAATGTCATTAAAAGAGAAGCTCTGACAACCCCTAGAAATATGTCATCACTCAATCTTGATTTTTTGATAGAAAGTGTAATAGGATATATCCGAACACTTTGCCGGAATTCATTTAAATAATTAATACGAATACAGAATCCATTCTTAAATATCTGTAAATATTTAAATTCACATATTTGACTAACTAAACGAATACAAATATGGATGCATCTATATATATTCGTTTCGTTTACAGTCCTAACCACCCCCCTCCCCCAAGAAAAAAGTGTCCAACCGACCAATTCAGATCTAGAAAGGCTTCCAGACTGTAAACAGATGTTATACCACATTTCAGATCTAGAAAGGCTTTCAGACTCTAAAAAAAAGTGTTATACTGTAGACTTCAGATCTAGAGAGCTTTCAGACCAAGTAGTAAACCATATATGACCAGAATATGTGAAGAGTGGAGTCAGATTCCACAGAGCTTGGTGAAGTCAGGTATCCTTCTATAACAGGGTCAACTGGTTCATTGATTTAATAGTTTTATCTAGTGAACCCAACTCTGGACAAAACAGATTTCCTACTGCGAAAAAGCGTGTGGCGACGCTCTTGCACCAGGTGGAGAGCTAAGAAATATGAGCAGTGGTACAGAAGTTCACGCATTCTCTCTTTGTCATGGATCCATTCCGGTAAAATAGGTCTAAACCTCGTATTCCTCGGAGTGAACAATCCAGACCAACGAGTTGATTCGGTTCTACATGTGGGTCCTGATGCCCAACTCCAATATCTAGGACTTGACCGCACCCTACCTTCTCATATAAAAGAATCTAACGATACTCTATATAGAAAGAATAATTTCATAATATATTTTAGATAAACTAATTGAAATTTGAATACTGGATGACTGGTCTGGCTTTCAGGTAAGAAGTAACATCTTCAGTTTGTATTAAAAAATCTGAGGTGGTTTTGAAATGTATGAATGATGTAGAGAGCTGGCTGTTTGATGGACACGAGAGCCTTGAAGCCTCCCCTTACTCCTGGTGTGACAACAGGTAGTTGTGTTGCATTTTGGCCGTCGGTGCTTTACTTGCTGATTCTAACATTGAGCGAAAGGTTACACCTACAGTTTCTCAAAGAGGATAGTGTCCGCTCCCCTTAACTAACACTAACCTCTCTGCTCGGTGTCAGGGGGTGGACACATCAGCCCCGCCGAAAAGTGATATGTGCCCCCCCCCCCCATCCCCACCCAAAAGTGTAAATCACTTTTCGGCACTAATGTGTCCGCCCTCTGACACTGAGCGGAGCTTAGCGTTTTTAGGGGAGCGGGCACAATCCACTCACAGTTTTTGTAGTAGGTCAGTCTCCTCATACGTTAATTTATAATAGAAGGCTCAACCAAAGCATGCTATGGTAAATCATTTTTTTAATTAAAGTCAATGCGACAAAACGATACATAAAATCCATAACCATGGCAAATGGATGTGGCACACTAATGTCGTTATCTTTGATCTAACTTGGAAGACATTTTTTTATCCTCTTCGCATACCTTATCCTCTCTATTGAGTTTTTCTTTTATACTCTTAGGGGGCCAAGACGAGACTGACTTCGTAACCACCATTGCAACCCTAACATGTCCTGGTCGCCAGAGCACAAGCTTGACTATGTGGATGGGCATCTCTTCATCAGTTTCACGTTCGATTCTTGGACTAATTTGTTACCTTTGTAAGAATGCAAGGAATCTTACTTTTCGTAACAGCTACAATGTTCAAGCCACGATCCTAGGTTCGGAGTCATCTGGGTTCCTAACTTGTATCTTTCTTCCTTGTCTCGAGGTAGTCTTAACTTTAATGGAGTTGGAAAAAGAAGAAACTCAAAATAAGTTTGATGCATCAATCTTTTATTAAAATTGAAAACGTTACTTGGAAAGAAACAATTATAAAACTTCCATTCCATGTGAATGGGACCCTTAAAAGAGAAACCAAGAAAAGCTAGGAAGTGAAAATAATATCATGCAGTCAACCTTTTGGCGTTAGATAGAGAAAAAGGGGCAAAAACAACAGTAGAGCTACCTTGCTGAAAGGTTCCCTTAGAAAGGTATAGCTCTAAATCTCAGGAGATAAATTGGTGCTTTGGGTCACGGCTGATATGTTACTTATTATATCCGTTGATCTAGAACGTAAATAGGGAATATGGGTACACCATAGTATCCCATTTATTGCGGATTGGTTTCAATCTTGAAATCTCAACGACAGTTGCCTTTCTAGGTCCATGCCCATCAGGAATTCTCATTTGTATGCCATTTGATTTGGGCCTATTTTTTAGCTAATCTATGTGTTGGGGGGTTCCCACAAAATTTAGGCTACATCTTTCGAGGCCATCAGCCTTGTGTGTGTGTGTGTGTGTGAGAGAGAGAGAGAGAGAGAGAGAGAGAGAGAGAGAGAGGCCCAGCCCTAAGTGCAGAATTGCAAACTTAAAACTCAACCCAACTCGACCTTGGGTTTGAGCTTACCCAACCCTAGTTACACTTATTTGGTTTGAGTTGAGTTCGGTGATATTCAGTTGGGTTTGAGCTATGCTTAGAATTCAAGGCTTTGCAAGAGTGATTTGCATAGTTATTTTATATTAATAGTATATGAAGCATGATAATACCATGACCTTTTTTTCTTTTGGGGGTTGGGGGGTGGTGGTGGTTGAGGGATTATAGCTTGACCTAGTAAATAAGATGTATACATGAGTGGACATTATGAAGAATAGAGAAATTCTAAAACAGGATGTGTGTTGATTTTAATACAAAGATTTTACATCACCCATGGATCCCAAATTCAAAGATTCTTATGGAATTAGTTGATTCAAACCTGGATGATGATATTAATGTTGAGGATCTTATTGATAGACTTTAGGACTTAGAGGGAAGAATTTATCAGAACTCATTTCGATATGGTCACTGCTTTCAAAATTATGCAAATTCAATTGTCTAAGGATGATCCTCTTGATGAAAAGAGGTTAATTTGAATCAAAATAATATCAAGTAAATTTTCAGTCAAATCTGTTTATAGAATAATTTTTGAATTAGTAGGATTTACTTTAATCATAAACGAAAAAGATACAAAAAATTTGGCTAAAATTTTGGAAGGAAAAAAGTGTGTCTTCTCAAATTCTTTTATTCGCTTGGACATGTCTTAATGATGCTTTGTCCCTTAAGAGTTCAATGACAAATCATATCTAATTGTGATCCTCTATGCCTAATATGTAGAACGGCAAGAGAGATTATTAATCACTTGTTCTTTGAATGTGAACCGGCTAAAGTGGTGTGGTTTGGGTCTTCCCTTGGTTTCAATAGATAGCCAATAGTTAGCAACAACTTTATTCAGGGAATACAAAGGCTCATTCATTTAAGGAGAAACCAAAAAATTACATCCACGTGCTTGAAAAGAAGCTGAAGCTATGAAGTTTTACTTGGGTCTTGTGTTGGCAAAAGATTTTCCTGACATGCCTATTTTTTTTTTGAAGGGAATAATCAATCAATAGTGAAGCTCCTCAATGATAGAGGGTCTCAGGCTCCTTGGAGAATTAGCAACATCATTTCAGATTGTTAAAATATTTTCTCCCAATACCCCCATGTGACCATTTCATATGTTCATAGAGATTACAATAAATCAACCCATGATATGATTGCTATAGCATCTAAGGAGCATATTTGTCTCAAATGGATTGGTATAAACCTTTCTCAAAGAATTTTTTCCATTCTTGAAATAGATTATTGTAACCATGGGGAATTCTCAGTTGAATGAAATTGAACGTCAACATTCTTCACCAAAAAAATAAAAGAAAAAAGATATAAGTTGTATGTATTTTAAAACATAAATATATCATTATTTCTATATAAGGGGTAGGGTCCAGGTTACGTGAGAGCTGAGTGCTTATCCCAAGCCCAGCCCATATTTGATTCACGATTGTAAGAGTGATGCAATGCAAGGGTAGTGAGTGTTTCACATATGACGCTGCATTAGTTCTATATAGAGTGTATAGCAATTGTTTAAGCAGTACCTTGCTCCAATCAGACTGAAGAAAAAAAGCAAGAGGGTATTTTTTGAATATGCATTGCACCCCTTTGGCTTCTGTGCACACAAAATCATTGCAAAATGAATGTTTAGGGACCTGATAATGCTTGCATCAGCACCAAAAAGTGATAAGCACGTGCCCCAAAAAGTGTGAATCACTTTTTGGTGCTGATGCAAGGTCTGCCAGGTCCCTGCACACTCACTGTGCACGGATTCTATGCACACAACAGCCAAGCCAATTGTAGACATACTAAAACACTCTACTATCCAGCTTGGTACAAATGTATCCCTATGATATAGGGTGCATTAAGGATATATATCCCTCTGCCTGAGCAATAGAGGTTCTGGGTTGGTATCGTACAGGGCCCACATGAAGGGGAACTCATATCTTCTTCTTCTACTTTTTGGTAGTTAGGGGAACTCTAATCTCTGTTCCACTTATAACTCATAGCTCAAGAAGGGTAGACATCATTGTACCATCTCAACCATCCAAGAAAAAAAATGTAGCAGGTTAATTTGGATGGTGGGGGAGGGAGAGTGTCTAGAGATGTCATCTGATTATTTGGCTTTTTGACCTTTGGATGATTACCGAAGAAGGACCCACGTTGTATAGTTCTGGATTCGTTAGCAGCTTAGAGTGGGGCGATATCCTCTGCAACCCTCGGGAGCTGAGACAGAGAGAGGGAATCAAATCATTTTTTGGGGGTGAAGTGACAACTCCAAAAGTGAATTGATTCCCCCCTTTGCCTTAGCCCTCGGGCGTCACAAAAGGGGGTAGCACAAAGGATATCAGGTCCACACAAAAGGGGGAATCAATTCACTTTTTGGGAGTGATGTGACATCTCAAAAATTGAGTTGATCCCCTCCCTTGTGTGGCTTTTGTGCCTATGGCTCATCATAAGGTGGCATAGAGGATACAAATCCAAACTAGACAGGTCCTACCGTGCTGGACAGTTCAAAATGGAACATTATATATAATATAGTATTGGAAGCAAGGGTGGAGCAAGGGGGGCATTTGCCTCCCCCCCCCCTTCCCCCCAATGTGTAAGTACCCTTGTAATAATAATGGGTTTGACAAAATATTATGCTTGATTGAATCAGTTGCCCCTTTAAATGTGTATGTATCCCACGATTGAAATCAGTTGCCCCCTTCAACATGTGAATACCCATAATTGGAAATAAGTTACCCCCCCAGGAAATGAGTTCACATCACCTCTAATTTGAGTGAACTGGTATCACTCCAGAATCTGCTTGGACTGTGACACAATGTCAAACAAAGGATGCATTAAGCTCAAGATGGTGTCCAGGGTGCCAAGTGACTTCATTTGAAATAAAATAGATGAGAATTTAAAATTTCATCTAACCACTACCCATTTTATTCCATGTAGAGTCACCTGGTGTATTGGACTCCAAATCCTGGACAAAACATCTATTTCAATTAATAACTGGAAGAGTAAAACTTAATGGGTGAGATAACTTCGGTGCTATCATCTCAAAATGGAAACAAATGTTCTGTGATGAAAAAGTGTCTGTGAGTCTCTGTGATGAATTATAAACTAACATGTAGTGTGTGGAGGTTAAAAGCATTAAAAAAAAGTGCAATAGGGAAGTTGCAACTATAGGTGGCAGACCCAACAATGCATACAGTTTTTTCTCTGTTATCGGGTTTGGGCCCAATAATTTCCTGCAGTGCAAAAACTTGCAGCAACCTCAAGCACCAAGGTGCTGGGTGACATGTGGTTAAAAAAAGTGAAAAAAACCTAACACCAGTGCCCAAGATGTGGTGGTTCACTTTTTTCGCCACATGTCACCCAATGCCCTGATAATTTAGGGTCGCGCTCTAAGAAATCCGCTTTCCTAGTTGAATTACAATAATTGTGTTGTTGTCCTCATTTATTTTTTTAACAGAAAAAATCTTTCACTTCCCATCAGTATCATTAGGTGAGCCCTCCCAATCTTGGATGAATTTTTCTAAGAAAAAAAGTACAACAGTTGTTTGTGTTTAATTATTTTAATGATACCTAAGATTGAAAACAAAGGTAAGATGGGGTCGTTTAGTGAATCTCTTAGCTGGCAAAACATTTAAATTAAGATGGATAAGCCAAGCAGAAAGGGTATAATGAAAGAGCATCTTCTAATTTATTTTATGTTTTCATCCATACCTATGTGTCTTAATTTCATATTTTCTCTTTAAACTATTATTAGGATGGAAAAGCTAGATTTAAGAAGCTCAAGCAGTCAAGCCAAGTGCTTGGGCACCATCGTAACAATATCAGGAGCATTCATAATCACTCTCTACAAGGGCCCAGCTATCGTGCTCACTTCTCCAGCTGCTGATCCTTCTGAGCAGCTTCTTCACTGGTCACAATCCAACTGGGTACTTGGAGGCCTTTTCCTGGCAATTACTTGTGTCTTTTCTTCAACATGGAATATACTTCAGGTGAAATTCCAAAATCTACTTATAAATACTCAAAACTTCAAGACACCCCTCTCCATAGTTTTTAAGTGCACACAAGTCCTGCTGGTCGGACCAGTTAACTGTGACCCAGTCTCCTTAGGTTAGTCAGGTTGGTTCGGGACTAGAAACCAATGGAACCAAAAACACAGCTTGTGTGACCTGGGAGGTTGAATGGGATGAGTAAGCCTTTTTTATATTTTAAGGGAGCGAATTTCCTGTCCAGGATTTAGTGTCCATGATGGTGTCCAAGGCACCTGGTGAATTCATTTGGAATGAAATGATTGGGAATTTGAAATTTCATCTTACCAATTTGAAATTCCATCTAACCCTTGTCCATTTTATTCCATGTGAAGTCACCTGGTGTCCTGGACACCATCCTGCACACCAAATCCTGGACAGAACATCCATTTCGATATTCAAAACATTTTACTGTATTTATGACTCCATTGGTTCATCTGGGTCGACCGCCAGTCAAAATGGTTGACTCATTTGATATCTCAATACATACAATACCTTTTAAACAAAAGTAACTACCAATATAAATTTTTTTTCTATCACCACCAGATGCAGGGGGTGCTCTCTCACAGGGGTGTGTGGACCCCACAAGAAGTGCATGGGGCTCACACCCCATGTGAAAAGGCGCACCCTGGACCTGGTGCAGAGGATTTGGCCCCTTTCTTTATTAGAGATCAAATCTCTTCTTGGATTGAATGCATTGGAGATTCTTTTGTAATGGAAGCCCATAGCAATCACCATGGGTTGACATGTGACATTTACAAGGGTACAGTTGTCAAATATCATGTGATTTGAGCACGTATTTTGATGCTTTTACCCTTGTAAATGTCACATGTCAGCCCAGGGTGATAGCTAAGAGCTTTGCTACAGAGAATCCCAACTCGGGCTGAATGAGTGATGCTAATACATGGCCGGATGGTTCCTCAAATAAATATACAAGTATCTATCATCAAAAAATATATATACACCAGTGTTATGTCTTGTATCATGTATATGCATGACATGATGGTTCCTCAAATAAAAATACTAAGTTTTATTGATAAACTATATACTAAGCTATATCTATATATATTATAAACACAGAAAATACCTTTATCGAGCTGAGCCTAGTATAGTAGGGTTTAGTTTCACTAGCTCAGCTGATTGACAGCCCTAGGGGGGAATTGGAAGGTAGAAAAGGTTAAACACTAACATGAATTTCAAATATTTTCAGACAGCAATTGTTAAGAAGTACCCAGATGAGACTACCATAATCTTTTTCTATTGCCTCTTCGGGACCATCCAGTGTGCAGTCGTTGCTTTCAGTGTAGAAAGGGATACGAGTGCTTGGAGATTGAAGCCTGATATCGGGTTGATCGCTATTCTGTACTCAGTAAGTTAATTACAAAACCAAGCTCTACCATGTGTTTTGAGCTTTGATTTCAAGATACAACTGTGATTAAGATTAAAAAAAAAAAAAAAAAAAAAAAAAAAAAAGGAAAATGGTTATTTGGGATATTTCAATAA
>JAOXJP010041761.1:0-16368 GCA_025762735.1 Platanus orientalis
AATTCACTTTATTTCGACTATAAAAAAGTCGCTTTTTCATATTAGTAATAATAATTCACAGATTTTTTGTGACCTATACTCCTTATCACAAGCATATGTATTTTACAAATTATCACAAACCCAAGCAAATGAAGTGGATCAACCTCTTTTTAGCTTCGGCCAAACACTTTTTCTCCCTAGTCAAGCTTTCTACAAAAAAAGCGATGCGAGAACGTATTCTCTTATCTAAGCTTCTTTCCTGTCCATTCACTCCCCCCCCCCCATCGTAGATGGTTTAGCCACGTCCAGTGCCACAAAATGATTGAGAACTACAACAGGGCCCAAACTGATTTTGTTCTTTCTATTCAATAAGTATTGCATGTGTCTTTGCCTTGACAGCAGTGCTCCTCCTATGATCACCCTTAGCTCTTTCTTTACCCCGCTTATCTCCCCGCCATTCACTGTACGTACATCTACTTCTACACATGCATGTATTGTTGCATCTCTTTCTTGTTTATACGTATGTTTTATCCTCACCATTTCCTTTTCCTCATTATTTCCTTCCTTCCAGTCCTCCTTTTTGCCTTCCAATATATGCTTATACTGAAATTTACATTCGTTGTAGTTTAAGCTTACCCATGGGGTTGGCCCTTTTTTTTCACATAAGGACTATTGGCTATTATGTTTTTTCATGCATCCCCAAAGGGTTGCAATAACCCTTTCCTCCTCCAGCTTTTGTAAGTTGGACGCTTAGGAGCGTCATACGGTCAAGCTGGAAACTATGTCCAGTCAATGCTTCAGAGAAACATTCGCTTCAGTGTAAACATAATCCAGGAGAGGGACATGAAGTTGCTAGCGCACCCTATAGCTTTCTACGCTTGTTTGGAAGGTAATAATGAAGAAAAGGGGGTGAGCTGGGAGTAGAACGGATGCTCCCTCATCCCTTCGAGAACACAGCAAAGCTTTAGAATCTATAGGGGGGGAGGAGTTCCTGAACCAGCATAAGAGGGATTCACACTCAATCGATAGTACGATCAAGTTACATAATAGGCGAGATAGGTGATGGAACGCTTTTCTTCCCCTACTGAATTTATTTTATCAATCACCTAAAAAAAATCATTTAATATTTTATTTTTTCTTTTCGAATATTCGCTTTCATAAAAGAAATGTATCGCATACTATTCTCGCTTTTGTTTTTCAATTAAGGTGCTTGGTTCTAATGGTTTTACTATCTCTTTCTTTTAGAAATGTTGGGACATTTTAAAGGGAGATCTTATGAAAGTTTTTGATGGATTTTAGTATTCGGAAGAATTTTATAAACACTTGAATAACACTTTCATTCAATTGATCCCGAAAAAGCATAATGCCGAAGATCAAGGAATTCTATGATTTTTTAGTACAAGCAAAAGAACCAGGTGGAATTGTCCCTTTCTATTTCTAGATCTTTGTTTGATTGGCTTTCTTTTAGAGTGGGCTTCAAGGAAATGGAGGGGGGGGGGCTATTTGGTGTGACGAGTTGTAAAGTTGTAGTTTATTGGTTTGCTTCCCTTTCTCTTTCTCTTTTTTTGTTTGTTCTCTTCACCTGCTTGTTGATGCCTTGTTTTGTGTTGCTTTCTTTTGAACAAAGTCTGCCTTTTACCTCTCAAAAAAGAGAAGAAAGAAGTTGTAACACTTACCCTACAAAAATCATTTTACAAATTACCGATAAAACCCAAACATTGAACTGCTGCCTTTTGCATCCAAAAATCAGATATCAAAAGATTTGTCTCCTCAATCTAAGAAGTATATATTGAGGTTCTCAGTATGTAGGAATCACTAAATCAAAACCAAAATATACAAGTAAATAAATAACAACAAACATCAATAACAATTATAGTGAAAATCATCAACAACAAAAAAAAAAAAAAAAAAAAACTCATCAAGAGGTAGACTTTTGAGATAGAAGTAAATTTTGGTGGTACGTCATACTAAAGACTTAAAGATCCATTCTACAAGCAATGAACTGCAGTACATACGCACCAGATAAAACTCAAGTGTTTCCCATTGACAATTCCCACCCAACTGATGCGTTGAAGGACTGGTATCAATTGGATTGTGATTAAATGCTTCATCCTCTGATGATGTCAATAGAAGAGCATGTGTATTGAAAGAATTCCTGAAAGATATACGCACAAAGCACTTCATATCCAAGGTCATAGTGCCTCACAGCAACTTTCTTGTGAAGGTTAAGTACCAATCTGAGTGAATCAAACAGGGAAAAAAAAAAGCAAAAAATGAACAGGAACAAGAGTGAAACCTTAATCGTACCCTGTAAATGGGAATCCCACTCCATTTGGACAACATTTCTGTGATATAGCAACAAAGACTTGTTCCAGTTCCCTGCATAAAAATCGTTTCATATACTTCAGATAGAAGCAAATCTATGACCGAAATTGGTGTGACTGACATAAACCACAGGCTGACAGGTGATGTGGTTTTGAATTTGATGCCTTTTCTGGACACCTACTTTTTGTTTGAACACCTTCTTTGACGTTTTTAACCCTATACACCCAACGTGTCAGCATGTGGTGAGGTCACACAGAGATTACAACAATTTTGGTCACAGAAGATTTACTCTATTTCAGACATACCAAAAAAAACACTACATTAAGGTATGAAATTGGCATATACAGCTTGAATACAAAATTCAGACCTCTTCAGTCCTGAACCCTTCCAAAACTTTAGAAGAATTGTAAATGCCATATCATATAAGTTTGCCTGGATCAGAAGATCCACTAAATCTCTTGGGAGTGCTTTAGTTCCTGAAAGGAGAAAAAAAAAAAGAGAATACTTAAACTCAAAATGTTCTTAAAATCAAATAGTAAATTGTAGAGTTAGTGACAATTGACGAGAACTAATTTCTAATACTTCCTCAACAAGAATGAAAAAGAAAAATCATCACCTATAACTGTTGATTTAACATTTGACCATGAAAGCAAATATTGTGCTGACGTCAACACAAACTCTTTTTCCATCTTCTCAATATCAATATAATATTGCAGCCTCCAAGACTGAACATCATTGGTAGCCATAGCTGCAAATATATTATTCCATATTATAACTAACACTAAATGATAACAAAATGCATGATGAAAAAAATAATATATTGAAACCATCGTTTCAATTTGATCTGTAGTTTGCTATGTTGATACAATAAAATCCTATGTTAACTGATAAAACAATTACAGAAGTGGAAAAAACAATAAAAGAAACAGTCATTTATCAAAAAGAAAATACTTACAGTTCTCTTCCACAATTTTCCGAGCCCTTTTAGATGGATAATGCTCATCCAAACAAGTGTAGCCCTCAATCAGAGGGTCAATCCAAGAATATGCAGTATGAACAATGTTGAGAGCATTAATAGCAGCAGAGAGCCCATTGAGTCTCTCTTGCAGTGCTATGGAAAGCTGCTGGTGTGCTTTTGAGCTTGCTTCACTTCTCAAACGAGCTGAATATCGGTACATGTAACCAGCTGCCCTTCGCCAGTTGTGTCGATGCATTTCAAAGGCATAAAGCAATTTGTATGGGTTTGGGTTTGTTGCGATATCTGAGCGTTCTGCCTGCAGTGTTGGGAGTAAATCTCTATATGACTTTAATCTGGAAATAAGATTACTTAAATGACCCATACAAGGGCAGAAGCTCATGAAGCATATATTGGCAATTTGTAATCAGGACATACCTTCCATGTAAGCTCTTGCTCCACCTTTTCCATTAACCCAATAAATGGTAATTGACCATCACAAAGAGTCTGCAATATTTACAAATGCAAAAATTCTACACGTCAAAGTAGGAAACAAGGTGAAGTCTCTTTCCATCACAAGCCAAAGAAAATTAGGGGCATGCACTGCACTCAAAGAAATCGTTATCTCCCTCTCATACCACACAAACTATATAAGAGACCACCTTAGATACCATAGATCTTTCAAAATAAAAACACACAGTAGGCCTAATGTTACAAATAACTATATTACATGCATATAGCAGAAATTAACGAGTCATCACTATATGCTCCTATTACAACCTATCACATCTGTTTCCACTGTTTTTTGTTGTGTCCCAATTCTTTGCTACATTCATCTTATTTTAGCTTCGAAGAGAAACAGAATCTTACAAAAGTCTCTTACAAAATGGAGGAAACTTTCTCAACCCATATTGTGTGAAATCACCAAGCAGATGCCCTTTCATGAAATTTAAGGCATTTCTGTTTCCCGAATGAGATGCCTCTGGAAACACATTTGCTTTATAATACACAACATTTTATCCTACATGTGAAAAAGAACAACACAGCAGAACATGGATGTAGCAATATAGAAAATGATCTAATTGATAACCTGAGTGGCGCCACGCTCGCAAAGAACAATTATGAAACGCCTCAGACAGATGTATTTGCTATCATCATCCGGATTCGAAATTATTGCACAGTATGCATCATAATAGTGGTTAAGATCTAATGTAAACTTGAAGACATTTGCCCAGAGTCTCCCTCTAATAGCAGTTGCAGGCTCATTAAAAAGATCACCACAAGTATCGTCATTCAGACCAAGAACTTCATCAACTTGCTCAAGGGCAGCAAGAGCAAACTGACAAGCACCTTCACTCAGATTGTATTGTTCAAAAATCTGCATTGCCCATTGATAATAATGAAGCTTCCATGCTGCTGTGGAGACAACCAGAAGAATATAGAAAAAGGAAAGCAAATGTCATATGTCACTTTTGTATTGGCAACAAGCACTACTTTTTCTAACTGAGAACTCACTGGAACCAGGCTGAGGCAAGCCTGTTTGGAAGGACAAACTCTTCAAAGCAAGGGAAGCCCCTTGTCCAGACGAGGCTCTGAATACAAAGATGGTGAAAATGGTTCAGAATAAGAAATAATGATCATGTAATACACATGTGATTATGCACTTCTGCACACAGCTATGCAATAGTCGAAATGAACACTCTATCATTGGCTAAATTAGACTACAAACACAATTCCATTCTTCAGTTGAGAATAAAGTTATTTTCCAATCAATTGCGTATTATCAATGAGCACAACATATGCGATGTCTGCAATCTGGACAACAGAAAGATGCAAAGCAGTTAATGGACTAAAAGAACATCTGAACAAAGGACGGAAGCAGCTTGGATTTCCCAAAAGAGACTTAACATCCATCCTCTAATAAATATGCAACTATGAAAATATTTATTACATGGATTTGTAAAATCCCCTGAGAATCTGAGATAACTGACTCAACTCAACATGAAGTGGGTATGTGCATGGGGATCCACGGTCAGGTATGGCTCAGCGGACTGAACCCAAAATACCTATTAAATATAATATAAAAATTATGAGAGAAATATAAATGTAGAAAACAAAAATATTAAATTAGAAATTATACAGCCATCACTCTGTACCCAAGCTTTGAGGGTCAAACCAAATCGACTACTATATCCCATACCCCAACTAGCCACCAGTACACATACCCCATTCAAATGAACCCCAACAGCAGACACATGAAAACCAGCCACACCAGATTTAATTGAGTGACATAAAAGATATGTAAGAATTATAACACTTGATACCTGAAGAAACAACAAAGAGCTTCATGAACTTTTCTTTCTTTTAAAACTCCTTGTAATCCACACTGTGCCCGTGCAAGAAGGCAACATCCAAGAAGATGAAGATGCATGCACCATTCACCATCAGTACTCTGAACACTCTGGGATATCTTCTCTTTCCGTGAATGTGAATCAATAATAGCAAACAGGTTCTAAAAGTAGACATATAATCAAATTTCAGTAAAGCTCAGAATATATAAATATCGACATCAATATCAATTGAAAGATGAAGAAATAAACCTCAACAGCTTCATACTGGCCATGCCTAAGGAGGACCATTGCAAGTTCAGTTGTACGGCTGAAGAAGGCAGAAGATTCCTCTCCAGTCTTGCCCCAAATAATCCAGCTGCAGAAGTTCCGTACTGAACTGATGAAGTTGTCGGGACTTGGAAAATATCTTGAAGAAAGATAGTTTTGGTCTTCAGAAGAACTTTGGAAACTAGGTAAAAGAATACAAGCCAATGTAAAATGGCAAGTGCCAAGCTTTCCGTTCCATGAACTCGTATCAGTGTTGCTATCTGAAACCATGAAGTTTAAACAAGATAAGTCTGATGCCATAACAACGTGTTGTTGATTAAAAGCAAATGATGACAAAATGAAAGCTCTCTGTATGTACAATATGGTTTGATCACATGTATGACCTTTCAGATGTATCCATCAATTAAAAATATAACTATATCCATAACCACATAGAAAAGTGACAACATAATCTCACCAATATGCAATGATGAAAGTCGAGAACTAAAATCCTCCAAGGCTGGTGATTCAGAAGGAGATGTTCCCAAGAAATGAAGGATAAGCCACTCTGTAAGAATTTCCTGAATCATTGGAACCAATTCAAGTTGAATTCTGGAGACATCACTGTGCACCATATAGACCTGCAAATAAGAAATAGGGAATAAAGCAAATAACTTTTATAAGAATAGCCACACTAACTAAAATACCTAGAAGTTGCAATTGTCAAGTGCCAACTAAACATAATGAAACAAAGTGATGTATGAAAGTTTAAAAAGTCTCAAACATAACTGTTGTGTATCATGTATCTGAGCATAATTATGTCATAAGGGTATTATATACCCATACCATTATTATATCATATGTACGGTATATTAATAAAGGACTGGTATAAATACCAAAGTATGAGAATACCCTCTAATACAGTTCATTCATTAAACCATTTTTCTCTCCTCCTCTTCTCTCTCTCTTCTCCTCTTCTCCTATTATTCTCTCTAACCAATCTCTGTGTAGGTATTAGATTAACTCATTCAACTTGGTATCAGAACGGGGAAAAAAAATGTCAAAGCAAACTTACATCAAAGAGGAGCCGAAAGTAGGGCTGACGTCAACGTACCTGGCCATACCGGTGTCTGAATAGGACGAGGTTAGGGTTTGGTGCTGAATAGAGTGAGGAGTATTATGCATAGTTTTGAGGAATTTTTTGAGGCCTAGAAGTATTTTTTTCGAGCCAATTTGTGCAAAGAGGGAAAATTTCCAGATTTGAAAGAAATGCTCAATCCGATTAGATCAGGGGGGGGGGGGGGGTCGTCGAATTATTCAATGAGAATGGGTCATTTTTTGCAGATCTTTCATTCAAAAGTAGTCTCACACAATTTGGTTTGGATTTGAGAGTTGTGAAGAGTTTTTCATCCCATATGTTAACACCCAGGTCTGTATTCAACATTTTTCGTATTTTTTTAAATGCTTTTTGGGTTGTGATGACTACTTTGAGACACGATTTGTGCTGGTGACATGATCAAGTATTTATTTGTTACTGTTGGTGGAAGTTTGGAATACCTATACCTCTATGTCAAGGTTTTTGGATCGTCAAGTCCCCTGTTTTGCAATTTTTTACGACCCAAATCATGTTGGGTGTGTATTTTGTGGTTGTTCTTCAGTGAGTTGGTGTTCCTTGGTATCGTATAAAGTGTTCATGGTATTGTGGTGGTGATTGGAGCCGATATCCTTCAAACCAAGGATCCCAGGCCTAGTGTGTGTTTCTGTGTCGGGACTCCTTGATATCATTGATCATGACTGTACACACGTGTTGGGAACTCATGGTTGTCCAGCCTCTTCGTTGTTGGCGGTTAGCTAACTTGCAGACACCTGAAAGGACAGCAATATGTTAGAAATAAGCCCGACTCCGACCTCAAAAGAGTCCAGCCGTGGTGATGTAGGCAACATGCATTTCATTGGCAACCCCTCTTACTTGCAAATTACTACCGTCAAGTTTAATGGTAGTAATTACCTCACTTGGTCAAAATCAATTTTGA
Source organism: Platanus orientalis (assembly GCA_025762735.1). NCBI lineage: Eukaryota > Viridiplantae > Streptophyta > Magnoliopsida > Proteales > Platanaceae > Platanus > Platanus orientalis. The sequence continues at coordinate 7,890 of JAOXJP010041761.1, forward strand.
TTTACATACAAGGCAGAGATAAGGAGGAGTATTTGACTAGAGACCTTGAGGTTCTTCCCAAGACTGATCCACGTAATTGGAAGTGGATGACAGAAAATGCTATAGTTATGAGATGGCTTCTGGATTTGATGAAACCCGAAATTAGTGATCATTATTTGCTCCTAGAAACAGTGCACCAGATTTGGAAATCCCTTTCCCAGGCTTACTCTCAAGTTGGTCATACAACCAAGGTATATGATCTTCAGCAAAGAAATGCACAGTTTAAACAAGGTGATCAGCCCTTAGCAATCTATAATTCTGCCTTACGAAAGCTATGGGAGGAATTAGACCACCACATCTCTTATCGTCCATCGTGTATGTGAGATGCAACCGCTTATCATAAACATATTGAAGAAATTCAACTTTTTGAATTCCTGGCAATATTGAACTCAAGTTTTGAGAAGATCCAAGTATAAATTCTTAATATGGCCTAGTCCCTCACTTTGAATAAAGTCTATACATATGTCCATCATGAAGAAAGCCAACAATGAGTGATAACTCTAACTCCCTCCATTGAAAAATTAGCACTAGTTTTGAGTTCATCCAAAGGTGGTTGTAGCAGCTTTATGAGACGTGGTCGTGGTGGCAGATCTACTTACTCATCTGATAATTGAGATCGCCTTAAATGTGAGCACTGCAGTCGTTTTAGACATACTAAAGATCAGTATTGGGATCTTCATGGATGCCCACTAGACCTGGCACTCGGTTCTTCTCCACATGGTGGATTTGGTAATGGTCGAGGAGGTGGTCGTCCTAGCGGACAACAACTTAGTGCCCACTTAGTTACTTTCGCATCCACAAATTTATCTACTATCACTCCTACTCCGCCATCTCATGCCCCTCATGATATTGGCACTCTATCCAATGATGAGATTGCGGCTTTCAGATGTTGTTTCCCAGTTTGATCATTCTTCCGCAGCTCCTACCTCCTCTTTTGTCCACTTAAGTACAATTGCATATGGTTTATCTGGTCCATTCACTGCTCCTCAGTGTTCCTGGGTCATTGATTCAAGCTCATCTCACCAAATGACTGGTATGCCCTCATTGTTCACCTCTTACTCTATTTGTTCTGTAAAAGAAAGGGTTCATATTGCAGATAGATCCCCGTCTTCTATTGCTGGTCAAGGTGATATTCCTACTACACCTGACTTATGCCTCTTCAGTTCTTCATGTTCCAAATTTTTCTTTGAATATGTTATCTATTAGTCATCTTACCAAAACCCTTAACTGTTGTGTTACATTTTTTTCTTCATATTGTGTGTTTTAGGATATGGCGATGAAGAAAACGATTGGTTTGGGGCATGAGAAGGACAGTCTTTATATCATGAACTCTTCTTCACCAGTAGCTACTTCTGCAATAAGGGGAAATGGTTTTTCCACATCAGATGAATAATCTTTATGGCATCATAGACTTGGTCATTTGTCATTTTATGTAATAAGGAAGATGTTTCCTCACATCTCTTTTACTTAGTCAAATAGTTATTGTAAACCTTGTCAATTAACTAAGCATTGTAGGTCAAATTACCCCATTAGTACTAATAAAAAGAGTTTAGTTCATTTCTCTATTATGGATTTTGATGTATAGGGTCTTGCTCTCACTACCTCTTTATCTGGTTTCAAGTACTTTGTAACTTTTGTGGATGATTACTCGAGAGCTACTTAGCTTCATCTACTAAAGCATAAAAGTAATGTCAACGTTGCATTCATATCTTTTTACTCTATGGTTTGCACTCAATTTAATACCAAAGTTCAGATTCTAAGGTTTGATAACGGCGGCAAATATTTTTCCTGTGACTTGACCAATAACACTTGTATCCCTTCTAAGTCTAAGCATAACCAAGCATATACATTTAAGCACCTTAGGATCCAACTTGGATCAATTAGACTTATGAATACAAAGAAAATACAACCAAAGACTTCGAGAGGAAGAGATGATACAACAACGGAACTAGAAAGAAGAGAAAGTGGAGACAGAAACGCAAGACCTCGAGATGGCAGACGACTCATGAAGTATGTTCCCAACTAAAGAGCATCAGCCCATAAAACTTTTAGGACATTAGCAAACAATAAAGCACGGTTGATTTTCAACAAATGACAGCTTCTCCTTTCAACGACATTATTTTGTTCAGGAGTACCAAGACAAGTGGTTTAATGAACGATACTGTGTTGAGCAAGATGAGAAGAAAAAGCACTGAACATATATTCACTACTATTATCAGAATGAAGTATCTTTATTTTCAAGTCAAATGAGTATCAAACATCTTACGAAACAACTAAAAGAATGGAAAAAATAAAAACCATCATGTTTTGCAAGCAACAAATAAACGCAAGTGGAGAGAGTGTAATCAACAACAAAAGTCAAAAAATGGTGATACCCAAATAAAGAAGTAACAAGGGCTGGTCCTCACATATCAAAATGAACAATAGTAAAGGAACAAGTAATTCTACTAGTACTAGAAACATAAGAAAATCTACAATGTTTAACAAACTCGTAAGTTTTGCATTGAAAAACATAAGCTAAAACTTAACGACATAATGATGAAAAAAAATCTTCGTAATAGTGAAAAGAGTAGATAAGTCTATAATCCCACTACAACAACTGAGTCATTGAAGAAGGGGAAGAAGCACTATCTAACGGTGTCGCTCACTGAACTGGATGTACAAGATATAACCCCTGCTCCTCATGGCCTTTACCAATCATTCGTTTTGTCTCCAGGTCAAAGCAATCCTTTACCAGAGCAATGGTCTTATCCTACTGAGTGTCCGCCAATACCTCCTGCATGAAACTCCCAGACAAGGAAATCACGCACCAAGGTGCAGGGAATGCAAAGTCGAGTACCCCTGAAAAGATACTCATCCTACAATATAAAATCACTGTAGCTTCTAGACTAGTCACTCAGTGAAAAAGCATATACTTCCCTGAAATCTAAACAGGTTTCATAATTCTCTTTTAGTTTCTTGAACACAGTCACCTTGATGCTAATGGTTTGCAACAGGGAAACCTTGCAACTTAAAGCATCTATGGTTTATTCTCAATCTCAACCTTGGGTTTGAGTACAAAAGTGTACTATTGAAGAAACCCAACCCACTTTGCATGCCTTAGGTTTAATTTCTTTTGAAAGACAAGGTATCTTAAAGCCTCGTGGTCGGAAAAGAGTACAAATTTCTGTAGTAGTAATGCATGAACTACTGCATAGAACTCTTTATCATAGGTAAAGTATTTTTTTTTTGACCTCATTAAATTTCTCGCTAAAATAAGCCATGGAGTGTCCCCCATAACTCAATACTTATCCTACTCCAACCCCAAATGTGTCACACACCACCTTAAAGACTTTAGAAAAGTTAGGAAGGCGCATGATAGGAGCATTAGTCATCTTCGACTTAATCTCGACTTAATCTCCTTGAAAGCTTTTGATGTCGCACTTATCCGGTGAAATTGCCCATTTCCAAATACAATCCATTATAGGGGACATCACTATGCTCAACCCACGGATGAATAGTCTATAGAAAGTGGCTAGACCATGGAAACTACAAAACTCATGAATATTTTTAGGTTCTAGCCACCCCACTATAGCTCAGACCTTCTTGAGATCCACATTCCTTCAGTCGAAACAACAAACCCTAAAAAGACGACTTGCAATGACATGAAGGAACACTTCTTGACATCACTATGCTCAACCCACAGATGAATTGTCTATAGAAAGTGGCTAGACCATGGAAACTACAAAAACTCATGAATATTTTTAGGTTCTGGCCACCCCACTATAGCTCGGACCTTCTTGAGATCTACATTCCTCAATTCGAAACAACAAACCCTAAAAAAATGACTTGCGATGACATGAAGGAACACTTATTGGCATCACTATGTCAACCCATAGATGAATAGTCTATAGAAAGTGGCTAGACCATGGAAACTACAAAACTCGTGAATATTTTTAGATTTTGGCCACCTCACTATAGCTTGGACCTTCTTGAGATCCACATTCCTTCAGCCGAAACAACAAACCCTAAGAAGATGACTTGTGAGGACATGAAGGAACACTTCTTGAGGTTTGTGTACAATTTCTCCTTCCTAAGGAGCTCACAAACTTTCCTCAAGTAGCCAAGGTGTTGTTCTTTGTCGTGGCTATAAATAATGATATCATCATAGTAAACCACTAAAAACTTGCCAATAAATGGCCCCAACACCTGCATCATCACCCTCATTAAAGAACTCAAGGCATTTGAAAGCCCAAAGCGCATGACAAGTTAGTCGTATAGCTCATCCTTCATCTTGAAGGCGGTTTTCCACTCATCCCTTGGACAGATATGGATCTGGTGGTACCCACTTTTAAGATCGATCTTGGAAAAGATGATGGCACTAGCCATCATGTCTAATAAATCATTCAATCTATAGATAGGAAACCGGTATCTAACAGTGATCTTGTTAATTGCCCTGCTATCTACACATATCCTCTAGGAACCGCCCTTAGGGGTGAGTAAGGCAGGCATGGTACAAAGGCTCATAGTCTCCCTAATGAATTCCTTTTACAGAAGCTCATCGACTTATTTCTTTAACTCTGCATACTCTGTGGGATTCATGCGGTAATGAGAAAATTTTAGCAATGTTGCCACGTTGCCCAAGGAACTAAATCTATGGCATGTTGGATGTCATCCATAGGTAGGAGCTCATCTGGCAAATCCTCAAGAAACATTTACTGAAACTCCTCAAGACTAGTCCCACAGCTAGAGGACACTCAGAAACAGAGTCAGGAGCAGCCTTTTTAGTCACTAAAGCAAAAACAATGGCTTCTTCCTTGACCTCTTGCTCAAACTCTTTCGAGCGGATGATGTACAGGGCTTTTGTCTTTGTCTCTTTAACACTCTTGCCCTAATTCACCTTACCCTTAGGCCTTAGCCTCAGGGTTTGACTTAGGTGGAAATGGATTTAGCTTGATCTTCTTACCCTGAAAGGTAAATGTACGTGTGTTTGAGTGGCCAAACAGTGTTACATCTAAGTCATACAACCAAGGCTTACCTAAGATGATATTTCCTACATCCACTTGCACAATGTCACGCCAAACAATGTCCTTGTACGAAGAGAATGCAAAAGGGACCTAACACCTCTGGAACACTGGAATAAAGGATATATCAACCCATGACAATGCTACGCTCTCATCATCAACATCCTGATCCTCATCACTGAGAGGGTGATCCAGTTGATGGAGATCTTCATCTGACCCATCTACACCATCCCCATCTACTCCCTCTATACCATCCATATAAGATTCGATCTTCCTATGGGGTACTGGGTCACGAAGTAACCAAATCCCTTACACATGTAACACCTAGTTTAGTCACCACTACCCTAATTTCTCTCATAGACCCTCCCAAGGGAATCCTCACTTCTAGGCCATGAAGTCTCTAGGATATTCACCCTAGTGGTAACCTGATCTAACTAGACCTAGAAACGGTTCATATGGGCATTCATCTGTGCATCCATTTGGGCACTCAAATCCCTAAAAGCCTGGGCCAAGTCAAAATTTTCAGCAGTCATTCTTTGGGTGGCAATCAGTTCCACGTCTTGTAGGCATACACTAGAACCACTCCTAAGGGTTATAAAACCTTCTAATGCCTAATATATGAATTTCATGCAATGCTGAAAACAGAAATCAGCATATAAAATGCAATCCAAACATTGCAAACTGTAGGGGATACATTATGGATCTGATTCTAATGAAGCTATATGCAAACGCACTTATATGAAAATGTCAAGTCAAGAATTTCAGATTATGCCATGCACCTACACTGCAACCAACCAATTCAAAGTTGCCCTAACCATGCTCTGATACCAAATTTGATACCAGATGCATGTAAGATGTAATGTGAAGAGCAAAAGAAAATTACATAAAATAGCAAAAGGAATAACCCAAAATCTTACTCATCAATCACCTTCCTCTTAAGTTTCAATGCGGGAGAGTAGTTTTAGATCCGACAGTCCACAAAACAGTAGTATTGGAATCAATAAACCAAGTAAAATTCAGACTTACACATGCAAAGCTGCCCCCAAACTCAAGTTTCAACTTATATTCAATTATGAAACTCTGAGTGCAGATTTCTAAATCCAAAACAGAAAATACAGCAGCTATAAGAATTTAAATGCGTCACACAGCTGGAAATTCTGATCAAAGCTGCCCCATTTTGACACAGCCAGTGAACAAAATAAGAAGAATAATCAAATCAAATTGTTTACTGTCAAAACATGGAGCTAAGATTGAGCAGAAATTTCCTGCACATGTGTGTGAACAAGTAACAGTTGGCCATGGTAAAATTAACACACAAAATTCAGATCTCGTGGCCCACATTAATGGTAACAGATCCATGAGTGTGGGTGATTGATCTTTGCAAATACTCCTTAGACTAATGAGGATAAAGGGATAAGAAACTTGAGGGTGCAATATGGGATCAATAGGTTGGAAATCCAACAACTTATTCAGCCGTTTCACATCCAAAAACCCGTCAAACAGCATAGAAGAAGAGGGATCAAGAGATACTTACTAGAATCGTAGAGCAATTGATGTCCTTGGCCTCTCACCAAGCTTGCACCAAAGATCACTTTCAAAACTTCTCACAATTATTCATTAAAATTTTAAGAAAAGAATAGGGTTACATTTATAGTGCCACCCCTATAGGTCTTTTAAATATATGCCCAAATCAAAAACTCCAATAACCATCATGTCCCACCCATCTAAAATAAAATGTAGCCATGTAACACTATAACATATAACATTAAAAAAAAAAAAAAAAACTCCAAAATAAAACATAAACATAAACCAAACAGTCCTAACTACGCAGCCCTCTTAATGTGTCCTCAAGTGAGCCCCACTTGCACTGATGTATGAGCCCCACGCAGCTCCCAAGCTACTTGAACCATAAGGATCTACGTTGGATCCTCCTCCTCTGCTGATATACTCGATGAGGTACTCGGATGTCCTCATCACTACCACAGTGGTCACAACAAAGGCAGTCACGATCATCAAAACCAACTATGGACCTACCTCAGCCTCTTCCACTACCACGATGGTCTCTTTGAGAAACAAAAACAAGTGCAGACCGCCCAACTTAAGGGAGTGGACTGAGACATAGCACAGCTATGTCACTCCTCATGACGGAGATAAGAGTAAACCTACGACAAGGAGGGAAGAGAATCACGGCCAAGAAACTGACTCCTAAAAGTTTTAAACTCTGGATTTAGACCTGCAAGGAGATCAAAGACTTTACTCTTCTCCACAAACTTTTGGAATGTAGTAGCATCAGTAGAGCAAAGAGCTAAAAGAGCCCCATGATGGTCATTCTCCTGCCAACTACGATAGAGACCAGAATAATATGTTGACACAATCTAGTCCCCTTCATCTACCACACCCTCTGACAAAGCTCGTAAACACAAGCAAGCTGGCCCACCTCTAAATACATCTTCTCTAGGGCATCCCATATCTCCTTGGATAACTTCAAAAACAGATAAATGTTGTTGATATCAGATTTCATAGAATAAAACAACCAGGAGACAACCAAGGCATCTTCTGCACGCAATTTCAAAAACTTGGGATCCTTAGGATCTGGGGCTGGAGCTTCTCCAGTGATGTATTCCCACTTGCCTCTACCCAAAATAGACCACGAGTTAATTGGTACCAAGAAAAGTAATTTGTCCCATCAAGCTTCACAGTTGTGATATGTGCATTCTTATTGTCATGGAGACAATGCCTCTTTAACTAGAAGCACTCGATGATGCAGGGGCAGATTCAAATTAACTAACTTTAGAAATTGAAGATCAGCAAAATCAATGATGCAAACTGGATAGGATAACCATGGTCAACAAGAATAAACACACTACACTTTTTTCAAACACCAAGGCACATCAACAAGGGAAGTTGATGCGGCAGCATTATGGTGGTTAGAAAGAACATATCCCATTTGGAAGCCTAAGTGAAGAATAAACAAGTTTTTGAAGATTTGGGTGTTCCAAAGGTGTGGCTGTAGCTATGTTCTCCTCTTCAAGGGTTGATGCCATCTTCTAGACCCCCTTCTTCTCTCCATGTGGGTTATAGCACCCTGGTACACTTGTGAGTATCCACCTCACCCTCCCTCTTTCTCCAAGGTATCTCTCTTATCTTCTTCTCTTTCTACTTTTCTCTCAATTTCTTATTTTACTCACATTCTCTTCTTTTTCTTCATCTTCTCCTTCTTCTTCCTCTTCTTCTTCTTCTTCCTCTTCTTAGACTTCCATTAAAACACCTTCAAGTTTCTGAAATTCCGTGACTTAACCCATTAATTCTTGTCGGAATTTAATGAAGTTTTAACTATAAAACCCTGTAACACATCAAAAACAAACATTAAAAATTTTCAGAATTTTCTAATATGTCAGAGGAGCATTTTGGTGGTTTTCGGATTTTCTATCCAAAAT
>JAOXJP010041771.1:0-16368 GCA_025762735.1 Platanus orientalis
ACTTGTTTAACCCATGAGTGAGTTGGTCCAATGTCTAATCATCATTCTCTATCAATCTTGACCCTTGAATTCCCTTGGATGCATGATCTTCACTTGATTGGATCGATTGGTGTTGATCTCCATCATCTTTTGACATCATCCCCATTGATAGGCTTAGCTAATGGGCTTCAAACTTCAATTAGGCTTTTCTTAACTTCTTACAAGAGAAAATACATAATTTAAGTATAATACACATAAAATAAATGCGATAATGCTTATTTTAAGTATGATAATTATGCAATTTTAAGCAATTATCACAGCACAATCGCATAAGACCATGAGAGTGGACTCCCAACTCTCTCAAAAAGCCATGTATCCACAACATCTCACAAATCCCAGGTGTTAGTGCTCGGAACTCTACCTCTACACTTAACCAAGCTACAACCGACTGATTCTTGCCACGCCAAGAAACAAGATTACCTCCTACGAAGGTACAATAACCAAAAGTAGATCTTTTATCATCCACCGATACTACCCAATCTACATCAATGAATGCCTCAACTCGAAGATCATGCCTTAGTCCTCGACTATAGCACTTCTTCAAGTAAAGAACAATGCGGTATACTGCTTCAAAATGTTTGGTTGTGGGAGCATGCATAAATTGGCTAACCACTCCAACTACATAAGAGATATTAGTCAAGGTCGGATAAATCAGCTTCCCTACAAGTCTTTGGTAACAGCCAATATCAATAAGGTTGTGGCCCTCATCTACATGCATGTGATGGTTAGATTAAATGGGAGTGTCACAAGGTCTACACCTATAGGGGTTTCCGCTCTTTTAATAATTTTTTTTTTTATTTATCCAAAAAAAAAAGATCTAATACATATTTGTGTTGAGATAAGAAGAGACCATCCTTGGATCTAGCAACTTCAATTACAAGGAAGTACTTGAGAGGTTCCAATTCCTTGATTTCGAATTCCTTTCCAAGAAAACTTTTAGGTGATTGGTCTCACAATGATCTTCAACTGTAACTACAATATCATCAACATAGACAATAAGGGCTATAACTTTTCTTCATTGATGTTTCACAAAGAGGGTACGGTCAGCTTGACATTGTCTGTAACCATTCTTGAGCATAGCTCCTCGAAATTTCTCAAACCATGGTCAAGGAGATTGTTTGAGGCCATAGAGCGCTTTATTTAGGTGGCACACCTTTTATTTGTGAATATCTGGAAACCAAGTAGTCTCATGTACCCTTACTTTTCTTTTGTTTTACCCTTGCTTTTCTTTTGTTTTTTCGTGCTCACTTGCTAGGTGACGCGCTTTGTTTCTTGTTCGCTTTCCCCTTCAATAAAATGTTCTTTATCATTCAAAAAAAAAAGTATCATGTAGACTTCTTCAATGTCTCCATAAAAGAAGGCATTCTTGACATCAAGTTGAAACTATGGCCCACCTTAATTTACAGCAACTGAGATCAAGATCTTGATAGAACTCATCTTTGCTACTGAAGCAAAGATCTCCAAATAATCAATCACATAAGTCTGAGTGTATCCCTAAACTGTTTTTTAGTATATCCCTTGACTAACAATCTAGTTTTATATCATTCAACAGTGTCATTTAGTTAGAGCTTCATTGAGAATACCCATTTGCACCCCACGAACTCCTTTCCTCTTAGAAGATTAACAGCATCCCATACCTTATTCTTTTCAAGTGCCAACATTTCTTCCACCAATGTCTTTCGCCACCGAGGCTGAGATAGAGCTTAGAGAACACTGCATTCAATAGAAACAAAGGACAAAGAGGTGAAGAAAGCCCTAAACTCGGGAGACAAAAAGTCATAACACACATAGTTAGCAATGGGGTGTTGAGTGCAAGCATGGGTACCATTTCTAAGAGCAATGGGAAAATGAGAATCATCAAGAGGTATGGAGAGAGCAATACTTGGAGAGGAGACAACTTGTTGGAGAGGCATATGTGACCTATGAGTAACCTTTTGCCTTTAACAAACACGAGTAAAATCTTTCACCCATCCTTTCTTTTGAGCAGAATTTACCTCCTTTGGAGCTATCTCTTGCTCCCCCTTACTATGACATCCACTGATAGCAATGAAATACAAAGGAACAGGGAGAGAAAGAACAACCTCATATTTACATACACCACATTTGACCCCATGAAGATGAGGATGGTTAGCAGAGAGGAATAAAACAGTCTCATGGAAAGTGACATCCATGGAAACAATACACTTCCAAGTTGAGGGTTAATAACATTTGTAACCCTTCTGATTCGAAGCATACCCAAGAAAGATACATTTAAGAGCCCTGGGGTCTAACTTGGGACGATCAGATATAGAAACATGGACATAACATATACAATTAAACACTTCAAGAAGAAGGGAAGATCCAAGAGCAGAACACAAGAGAAGCTCAAGGGGACGTTTAAATCCCAAGATACATGAGGGCATATGGTTCATCAAGTTGTAGTTTGCAGAGAATCAGCCCAAAAAATGTGGGCAACATTCATATGATACAACAAAGCACGAGTGACCTCAAGAAGATGTCGATTCTTTTTCTCAGCAACCACATTTTTCTCAAGAATACCAGGATAAGTAGTTTGATGGAAGATACCATTTAGAAAGAGGTAAGAGGAAAAGGCATGAGACATATTCTCCACCATTATTGAAACGAAGAACCTTGAGCTTAGTGTCAAATTGATTTTCAACTAACTTGTGAAACAAGTAAAGGCCAAAAATACCTCCTTGAATTTCAACAAGTAGATCTAAGTAACATAGGAGTAATCATCAATAACGGTTACAAAATAACGAAAACCCAACAAGAAGGTAACAGGAGAAGGTCCTCAAACATCAGAATGAACAAGAGAAAATGAAGCAGAATTGCGACTCATACGCGAAGAATAGGAGGAACAACAGTGCTAGGCTAACTTACAAGTTTCGCAATGGAAATCTAAAACAAAAGAGCATAAGCCCAAAAAGAATTTGTGTAACATGGGAAAAGAGATATGAATAAGACAAGAATGACACAGAATAAGCTAATCGTGCTAAGAAATAAAATGTGGAACAAAAGGTAAGAAAGATTGTTGAATTGAGAAGGAGGAAGAAGATGTTTGTTGAGCTGTAGAGGCAACAGATAAACAGCTATCCATAAGATACAACCATTAATCCTCATGGCCTCTACCAATCGTCCTCCCTGTCTCCAAATCTTAGAAAACATACTAAGAAGAAAAAAAAGTACCACTACAATTTAAAGCTTTGGTAATATGACTAACGGAAACAAAGTTCAACTGAAAATTGAGAACACGAAATACAGAAGATAAGAACAAAGAAGATGTAAAAAGAATGCAATTAGTACCAACTACAAAAGACAATGAACCATCGGCAATACATACATTGTCGCTACCAAAAGCAACATGATATGAGGAAAAAAGGCTAGACATACCAGTCATATGATGAGATGCCCCGGAGTCAATAATCCAGGGATGACTATGGAAGGAGCCATGAGAAGATACTGAAGCACCAAAACATGCAGACATAGTACAGACTTGACTGTATCCAAACAAAGCGGCAACAATATGAGGAGGCACAACTGTTAATCAAATAACACCTGCAACACCGAATACCTTGATGTAGAGGATCACGAAACAGCCAATAACACCACTTTACCACAAACAAGACTATCCCACTACCATTGAAGCACCAAGGCTGAAACAACACCAAACACAAAGCTACCAGCATAGCCCAATACAAGTTAAGCTATACACCTCATGAAGCTCTCAAATCATAACACCAGAAAGAAAGTCACAGAGACTACTACATACAAGACAAATAGACTGTTGGCTACACATGAAAAAACACAGATGGATAATCCCACAACCAGGCCACTGCACCAAACCACAAAGATGGAAGATATATTGCTGATCGCATGTACATACCAGCACAAAATGAGGACACCAAGAACACGAACAGTCCACTATAGTCAACAAGGCCTTAAAAACAGTTGCAAGGGCACAAGGAGGAAGCAAATTTCAGAAATAATGGCCACACAAGACCAATTGAGGAGAAATAGAGCCCCACCCACCCCCCACATTGAATTAACCTCACTACTGAGGCTGCACATGAACAGAATTATAGAAACAATCTAAAACGGCAAAAGAAGGTTGCAACAAGGATATACAGTAGTCCACAAATATTCCACAGCCACAGTGCCTAAAAGCAAGCCTGATACAGCATCAAGCCTCAAAACCACAAAAACAAGGAGCACAAAAAATGTTGTTATACCCACAGAATGTCAGGCTAGCGTAAGAAGACACAAGAGTACACAAGGATAGCTGTAGAAGAACCAGACATGCCAGCCCCAGGACCTCAAGACCAGAAAACAGCAAGTCAAATCACAAAACAAGGGGTTAAAAGATGCACAAAGACGTAATAGAAGCAACATGAGACTAAACTAAGCATGCAGCCACTTCAAACCAACAGAATAGCAACCACAATAGGTCACAATGGGACCAAAGAACAAGGAAACCATCACAAAAGAGCAGGAACAAGCAAACAACAGAAGATCAAGGCCAGAGAAAACATTGTTGAAGCACAAAAACTAGACACATGTGACCGAGAGAAAATGTACCAGGCGGTAAGTATGTTGAATAGAAAATGTGACCAAGAGCCCAATACTGCATGGAATTGAGCAAAACTATAGGCACATTACAGAAGTGTAAAAAGAACAAAAAACATCGAGCAAGAACCACTGATTTGCACAATTCGAGCGAAAAAACTTAGATCTGAGAAATTGTGGGGAAAACTTACAAAATACAAAAAAATGGTCAAACAATATCAAACCAGCCTCAAACCTACATGACAAATCACCAAAAAAGGTCTACCAGGAACGACGAGTTTCGTCACTGACCTAGCAGGTCAGTACGGATGGTGACGTCAACAGTCGACCAGCAAGTGCTCTGTGTGAGTTCTGCGACCTTCAATATGAAGTGTTGGCTCTGATACCAAGTGAATTAGTGTGGTAACGTGCTAGGGTTTGTGGAGAAGAAGAAAAGAAAGAAGAGAAATTTGGGAAAATCGTATGAAGAGAGTTACTCTCTCATATGTATGAACATATAATTAATAGGATACTAAAGACATTACATTGAGTATTTACAAGTAAACCATTCATGGATAATGTACCTAAATACCCTTACAAATATTGCCCATATACAGCAATAAAAGCACCTTCCAACTCCAAAACCCGGTCAATTCTTTGGATTTCCACCTAGATTTTGCCTTTCTTATCATTCAAACTTCCAAGGGTTGTTGCATTCCAACAGCTTCTTTACAAAATGGCGCTTCCTCATAAAACAAAAGCCTTCCCTTCCAAACACATCGAATTCATTCCACCATTGCTCAATATTCTGTTTGAATGACGGATGTAACACATGTTTTCAAACCTTAAAGGGGAGGGACCATAGTTAACTTCTGAAGTGCTTAAAACAATGGGCCAATAGTCCAAGTCTATTTTTGGAAGCGCCTCTTAAACAAACTGCAGACAACAATCCTCCCAACTATTCACAACTAGAAACTTATCCAATCTGCAGAGAATAGACCTCTCTTGACCACTAGTCCATGTGAATTTGCATTTACCAATGGGCAATCCCAAAGAGACCAAAGATGAACAAAAGTCCCAAAATCTCTCATACTCCTTGTGATACGGCCTGGCCGATTTTTTTCATTGAGAAATCAAATAATCTTAAAATCTCCCCCCACCACCCACGCACCTGTTAGTTTCTGAGAAAGTCATAAAGTTCCTCCCAAAAAACATTGCGATTTTAGGGAGAAGATGGTCCATATACCCCTGTACACATCCAATCCAATCCCGAACTAATATCTACAAGATGAATCGAAATAGAGAAATTTCCAAAAGTTACATCAACTTTCCTGACCAACTATGGATTTCAAGTCAGTAACAACCCACCAGCCGAAGCCGAAGCAGGAATAGCACACCAATCAAAGAGGTCACAACCAATGGCACTCCAAATTAGTCACTCCTTCGACACTTCTTTCTTTGACTCTAGAAAAATGATCACATACAGCTTATACTTGCAAATACATTCCCAAACTAGCCTCCTTTTTCTTTACTCCACCCAGCCCTCTTACATTCCACAACACAATCTTCATTTATCAACTGAAATTTTACCCCTAGTATATCTCCTTGACCCCTTACTACATCCCACATCTTCACTGTCCTTCATTTCCCAAGCAAGATTTCTTAATTCTCTATGCCCTCTACCACCTTTCTTAGCAATAACCTTTCGGGTCTTATCATCCACCTGCACATAGTTTGACAATAAGACGTCCTTCCCATCCTTTTTACTAACCTTTAAACCCGTCTCCTCCAACATATCATCAATCCCTTTCTTCACCAAGATAGAAACATCGTCCAACCCCCTAGAAACAACATTACTAACACCAAAGTCATCCACACATTCCGGACCACATTCATGGCACTCCATAACTCCAGCATCCATAGAAATGGATGTACTAGTAGGATGAATGATAACGGGAATAGGAGCAGAAAAATAATATGAAGAGACAGTAATGGTGTTTGCATCAAAAAAATTAGAATGGATGACATTTTCAATTAAAACAAAAGGAGACGGACAAGAATTACATGGGATAATCGACTACATAAGGGGAGAAATTTGAACCAAATTTGTGCCATCCAACAACATGCGCTCACTGTAGTCAGTCACCTTTCTTGGGCCAACACCAAAACAACCGACTTCCAACTAGGATCCCTTTTACAAGCCCATTTGAAGACCCATCAGGCACAGCTTCCAGAGAGTCTTCATAATCAACGATCTTCAGATGATGCAAAGGAGTATAGAAAAAAAACCTGGAGTTCCACGGCGTCGACCTGTTCATCATCCCCCCTTCTTGGATTCGTCTTGTCATCAGAGACAAACTCCTTCCTGCAGTCAGATTCCTATTGGCCTGAGACCATGATCTTCCCTCGAATTCCAAACCTCAAGTTGCCAAGCCCTAACAGGTCAGATATTGTTGTTGCAGTTTCCACTGAGGCCTTGTCAATGGTAGGGGATTCCGTCACCAAAACTGGAAAAATAGGGGAAATCTCAAGTGTACCAAAAACTTCACCTTCCATCGCAATGGGGGTACAATCCGACCACATCCCCGACACAGTCAAGCCATCAGTTCCCAATCCCGCATTCAATTGAACACTAGAAACAGATGACATTTCTTTCAGCAACTCCTATCTCATACTAGACACACAGTTAGAGAACTCCGAAATGAAATTAGTAGCCAATTCCTTCGACACCACCAGTTGCGCATCGCCCTCCCAAGCCCCCAAAAAGCATTTGTCCATCACTTCACAATAGCGCAAAGCCCATTTCTCCTCAGAAGCACGAAGAACATTGAAGCTGAGATCATCAAACAGAAGAGACTTTTTGTCAACATGGCTTTGGCGCTATGGAACTGAAGAGAATAGTCTTTAGAGAAGGGTAGTGGTTGACAAGTATGGGGAGGTTACGGGGAGGTGAACAAATGGGAGCCTTTAAGAGTGCAGGAAACTCATGGGGTCAGCCCCTTTCGAAAGGCATCATAGCAATGTTTCCGCATTTTAAGGATGAAACCAGCATGGATGTGAGTAAAGGAGATAATACCCTATTTTGGGTGGATATGTGATGCTGTCCAAGACTGCTAAAAATTGAAGTTTCTTCTGTCTTTAATCTTCCCTCCAACAAATTTGCTTCAGTGGCGGACTATTGGAAGGCTGAAGATGATAGTTATGGATGGGACATATAGCTTAGATGCCATCTCAATGATTGGGAGATTGATGACATGGCAAGCATTGTTGGTTATATAGACAGAATACAGTTGTGTGGTGATAAGAAGGACCATAGAAGAAGGTCTCTTAAAGCAAATGAAGTTTTTTCGGTGAATTCATTCTAGGATTCGTTTGATCCTAGAGCGACATCCTCGTTTCCATGGAAGATGGTTTGGAGATGCAAAGGCCCGTCTAAAGTGCCTTTCATTGTGTGGACCACTCTAAAAGGCCGCATTCTCACGATCGACATTCTTTAAAGATGGTGTCTACCTATCCATAATATGTGCCCCCTCAATCGAAGAGATGGGGAGTCCATTCATCATATGCTCCTCAGTTGCCCTTATGCTACGGAGCTTTGGTGGATGATGTAAAACAAGATGGGGCTGTCGTGGGTTTCTCCAACCTGCATTTCTGACTTCTTTGAGCAATGGTTGAGCTCTGGTGTGGGTCAAAAGGGGAAAAGGACTTAGTGGATGTAGATCCCAACCATTTGGTGGTCTTTGTGGTTGGAGCGTAATAACAGTATCTCCAAAAACTATTTGGTGCCTTCCTTTTTAGTGTACAGAAAAGCAAGGGCACATGTATATGGTGGGCTTATATACGTAAAGTTTTTGTAAATTGCTCCTCTGTGGACATTAAACTAGGGTGGGTTAATATAGTGAAAGGTAGCAAGCACCCATAGTTTTTGTAGGGGCTAGTTATTTTTGTTTTCGAGCTATAGGGATGCCTTATCCCCTTCTTTCATGAATTTTCTCTTATCAAAAAAAAAAAAGGACAAAAGAGCCCCTACTCTTCAATGTCGAGGTGGGAATGGGACTTCCGTCAACGTTATTTTCTATTTGGCTTGAATCAGGAGCCAAAATGGGTCTCTTCAAAGCCCATTCAATCTCCATGCTTTGAAAGACCTCCATTGGGCTTGGTCCCTTCCAAACCCGATCCCCCAAAAACTTATAATCGGGCTCGGCCCATTAATTTTAGGGCACCACACCCAATTCTCAAATCTAGGTCCAATCACCCTGTCAATAAACTTTTTATCGTCGCCCCCACACCCCTTGTCAATATAACCAACGAATCCGCCATAACCATCGTCCAATTCAAATTTTGAATTTCAAATATAATTTGTGTTTCCCACTCCTCAAAGTTGGCTCAGACAAGGACCATTCCCTTCAACCCCACAATCAAAATCATCATCACCATCTCCTCTATTCACTATATTATCATTAGAAGAATTTGGGACAAAGAAATGTTGTTTGAATAAATCTCCACAACACCATCACAGTTTCCTCAATTCATCGAATCCAATGGCCCAAAATAAACTACCTCATCATCCCTTCCATCCAACCCCTTATGATGATCGATGCCACTCTCAAATCGCCCTCCATAGAGGAAGAAAACATCCCAACTTTGCCCTCAACCACCAACAGAATCACATTATAAAGCATCATCCTAACAATTCTGGGGATTTCATTCAAGTTTTCAGCTGCAACCTTCGATCTGAACGTTGATACGTCTTCCAACCTCTCCAATTTTGAGTCCACTTCAAGAAAAAAACCCCACACAGTCGACCAATGGCTTTGAAATTCATGCCCAACCACACAGATAATTGAAGACCCCATACCTTCACCCATTGTGCCCTCTTACAGCTTTAGGTAGAATATTTTTTAATTCCGGTGACCAACGTTGGGAAACTAAAATCCCTTCTCCAACGCTAACATGCCCAACAGAGAGAATACAATCTCTTTCTACCATACTAATCATTGCAAAAAGGACATGGT
Organism: Platanus orientalis; assembly: GCA_025762735.1. Lineage (NCBI taxonomy): Eukaryota > Viridiplantae > Streptophyta > Magnoliopsida > Proteales > Platanaceae > Platanus > Platanus orientalis. Next base: position 9,600 of record JAOXJP010041771.1, read on the forward strand.
TCGATGATATAGCAATTGACAGGATGGAAAAGCTAGAATCACCTATTTTACAAAAAAACCGGGCCACCGCAATCCCAACCGATTTCCATGGTACATTGACCCCTCAGATGTCACAAACAATCACATTGTTCCATATTCTTCTCTCCAACAAATGAAACCAATGAGGTTTAGATGGATTCTCCACATCAATATGAACTCCAACCTGGTCATCTTTGTTGCTCCAGCATCATCCAGTTGACTGAACAAATCCAAGACTCAACAATCTTGAGCTTCCATTCCCTTCCAGCACAACAACGACCTCCTTTGTCTCCTTTAGTCTCCATCCACATATCCTGATGAAGGAGCCCCAATCATTAACGCCCTTAGTTATGAAGATGGAACCACCTGGGAACCTCAGCATTTCCTTTAACTCGCTACCTCATTTCTACTCACAAGCCTTTCGAAAGAAGCATTTAACCTTATAAAAATGATAAAAACATCAGTTGAGTCCACTAATACCTCTATTGGGACCACCAAATGCTCGACCTACAATCCTAGTCTAGTACTAAGTCTAAATCCCAATCACGTCAATGTTAGAATGATCAAGTAACGTATTTCTAATATAAGACACTTAGTATTATGTGCTAGCACACCTAGGAAGAAAATTTAGCGATCCACAACTTCATTTTTAGAAGTAGCAGAAATTGAGCGTGATGCATTTAACTTCTATTTTTTTATGAAGTGTTTGTTTTTCTTTGAATTAAGGTGTTCCACTGGAGTTTTATACCCTTTTTTCCTTATATTACATGGGAAAATAAAATTGTTAACTTGTTTTAATAAAGAAATGAGTGTATGATGTGGGAGCATATGGGGGCCTCTTATTCAGCTGATTCTGAAGAAGCATAATGCCAAGGTTCTAAAGGATTTTCGTCTTATTAGTCTGTTGAGTAGTGTTTAAAAGATCATTTCTAAGACGCTCACTTCTAGGTTGAAGCTGGTTATGAATGGTATCATTACGTGTCCTCGGAGTGCTTTCATTGCTAGGAAGCAGATTTTAGATAAGGTGTTCATTGCTAATGAATGTATTGAGGATCGGAGAAGTTCTGGTCGGGATGGCTTGATTTGTAAGTTGGATTTGGAGAAAGCATACGATCATGTTAATTGGAATTTTTTGGATTATATTCTCGAGAGGATGGGGTTTGGGATTAAATAGAGAAGTTGGATTTTGTTTTGTGTTAGATCTATAAAGTTCTCAATTCTGGTTAATGGGTCCCCTACCGGGTTTTTTGGAAGTTTGGGGGGCCTGAGACATGGGGATCCCTTATCGCATTTTTTCTTTATCATTGTATCTGAGGTGCTCAGTAAAATGTTTCAGAGGGTGGAAGAGGGTTTTATTCCATGATTTTCTGTGATACAGATGTTAGGCAGTTGGGTTTTTTGAGACATATTCTGTGAATTGTTTTGAGGCGGTGTCTGAACTGAAAGTTAATTTGGCCAAAAGTGAGTTATTTCAAGTGGAGAAATTTTCTAACTTAGAGAGTTTAGCTTGGATATTGGGTTGCAAAATTGTATCTCTGCCGACTTCCTACCTTGGTCTGCTTTTGGGAGCTTAGTTTATGTCTAAAGCCATGTGGGATCCGGTGATAGAAAGGATTTTCTAGCGTTTGGATTCTTGGAAAGGAGCTCTTTTGTCTAAAGGAGGGAGGTCAACATTGCTTAAGGCAACTTTGGCCTCCATTCCTAATTATTATCTTTCTCTTTTTACCATTCCGGTGTCCGTGGCTGCCATAATTGAATCTTCCTTTCGTAGATTTTTTTGGAATGACGTAGAGGATAATCATAGATATCATTTGGTGGATTGGAAGTCTATCTGTATCCCGATGAATGGGGGTGGTCTTGGGGTGAGGTCTATCAAGAGTCATAATAGGATGTTTCTGGCCAAATGGTTTTGGAGGTTTGGTACTAAGTCTAAGAGTTTGTGGAGTAAGGTGGTGGTGGTGGCCAAATATGGGGAAAAATCGCGTTGAGAGTCTAATGCGATTCGGGTGAGACATGGGTGCAGCTTATGGAAATATATTTGTGCTTTGAGAGATGTTTTGGAAGCACATTTGTTTCAAGGTAGGGTCGGGTGGGTAGATTAGGTTCTAGGAATATAAGTGGACGGGGGATGCTCTGTTGAAAGATGTTTTCAGAGTTTTATATGGTTTGGCATTGGATCCTGATGGTTTGGTTATGGAATTTTTCGATTTTGAAAGGAATATTTAGATCCCTTGGCTTCGTTGAAATTTAAATGAATATGAGATGGATGAATTGGGGAGGCTGCTTAGTTTGATAGATAGTATTAGGCCAAAACCTAGGGTGGTGGATAATTGGGTGTGGGTTTTGAATAGGAAAGGTGTTTTCTCTTCCAAATCCTTAAATCTTGATTTGTTTGGTGATAGGTCTGTGGTTTTCCCCACAAGATTATTTGATTCCATGGTATTCCTTCCAAAGTTGTTTTTTTCTTATGAACCGTTTTTTGGATAAAATTCTCACTCTGGACCACTTACAGAGTAGGGGTTGGAATTTGGCAAATAGATGTTGTCTTTGCTTGAGAGAGGAGGAACCTATTGATCATTTGTTGGTTCGTTGTGCCATGGCAAGTGGTATATGGGCTTTCTTTCTCGCTCATCTTCGGGTCTCTTGGTCTTTCCCTAACCTTTTTCGTGAGTTGATTTCAAGTTAGTGGATCAACAGTTTGGAGGGGCTTCCCTCGGTTATTTAGTCGGCCCTTCCGGGTGCGATCTGTTGGAGTTTGTGGAAGGAAATAAATGATTGGATTTTTTAGGGCAAGTAGAAGAATCACACGGAGCTGTCTCTCTCTATTTATAGATCTTTGTTCGACTGGCTATCTATTAGGGCGGATTTGATGAAAGAGAGTGTGATTCTATTTGGAGTGAGGAGTTGTAAGTGTTTTCTAGGGTGGCTTGTTTCTTTCCCTTTAGCCTACCTTCTTTCTCTTTTTTCACCGTCTTCGTGATGTAGTTCTTTTTGTTCTTCTTGAATAAAATTTCGCCTTAACCTCTCAAAAAAAAAAAAAATAGTTGCTCGACAACCTCAAGGAAAGAGTGGTTTTCGTAGTTTTAGTTTTAGAAAAGTTTTAAATATCAAGTAATTTAGTTATTTAGGACTTACTATTTTAGGTACTTTCTTATCCTTTGTGTTTTTAGCCTATTTAAGAGGCATGATCTACATGTAATAGGTAGAGATGAATATCGAACTAGGGTTGTATCCCTAGTCTTCTTCTTCTTCTTCTTTCTTCTTCTCCTGTATTCCTCTTGTTTCTTCTTGCTCCTCCTCCCTCATCCTTAATTCTTTCTTCTTCCTCATTCATTCCTCACCTTCTTGCTTTCTTCTCTCTTTCTTATATCATTCCTTTCTGATAGCATCATCATAGCCCTTTTCTGGTGGATCGAAATCTTCAAGGAGGGGATTCTAAGCTGTTGGAATCAAAGATTATAACAGAATATATTCATCAATCGGCGGAAAGCTAATCTTGTTGAAAAGTGTGCTTGCTAGTGTGCCCATCTATTTTTTTATCTCTCTATTAGGCTCCAGTCTCCATCTTAAACCAAATGGAGAGATTACAACAGGACTTTTTGTGGGGATCAAGTCAAGGGAAGAGGAAGATTCATTGGGTGGGTGAGAAAAACATATGTAGTCCAATGAACTAAATGGGGTTGGGCATTCAGTCGATGAGGGAGATGAACAGAGCTTTACTCATCAAATGGTTATGGAGGTTTGGGATTGAAAGAAATGCGATTTGGAGGGTGGTGCAGGCAAAATATGGGGAAAGAAGGCATGCTTGGTCTAGTAGATTTTCGGCGGGGCTTGTGGGGTGTGGGGTTTGGCAGGGAATCAAAAGAGACATGGAAGTATTCTTCAGGTTCATCAAATTTAATGTCAATAAGAGCAATACGGTATGATTTTGGTTAGATGCGTGGTGTTCCAAGGAGCCTCTCAACATTCTCTTTCCAACTTGTTTTAGTCCGGCCTTATCCAAAAGTGGATCGGTGCTAGTGCATATGATTCGCTCTTGAGTGTTTTGTTCCAGGGATCTAAAACCTACAAGGAATTTGAATGATTGGGAGATTAAGGAAATGGGGCGTCTGATGAATATTCTGGAGGTATTCAATTCGGCTCCGGAGTTGGAGGATGAGATGATTTGGATCCCAGATAAAGACAGAGGGTTCTCGGTCAAGCCAATGTATGAGGCTTTATGCCCTCAAATCTTGGAGGTCTCTCCTGGGGTTTGTGCCTAGAATCCCCAAATTCAACTTAAAGTTTCTCTTTTCGTGTGGAAGTTGTGGTGGGATCGCGCACCGACAATTAACAACTTAATTCGCCGAGGGACGTTGATTCCCAATTGGTGTGGTTTTTGTATTTCAGCGGGAGAATCCTCTAGTCACCTATTCCTTCATTGGGTGTGGCTGATTCCTCTATGGAATTATTTCTGCGTCCGGTTTGGCGTAGCTTGGATTCAACCAGAGTATATCAAGTGCTTTCTTGTGTGTTGGCCTTCCTAAAGGAGCAGAGATTGGAGTGACACTGGTAGACAACTATGGAATTTAGTTCTGGAGGCCCCCTGGTGGTCGGTTTGGCAGAAACGTAACAGGAGACTCTTTGATGGCATATCGAAACAGTCTTGAAACGTGTTGGATGATACTCTTTCAAGAGTTCATGATTGGCTATATGGTTCCTCCAATAGGGCTAATCCTCCATTCGAATCCTAGGCTTTTGAATGGGATCGATTTATCTTTTTCCCTTATTAGCCAACTTTAGCTTCTTGTTTTTTTTTTCTCATTGCTAGCATTGCTCATGCTAGTCATTTTGTTTTGGCTTTTGGTTGGCTAATAAATTACCTTACTTTTCAAAATAAAAAAGGTACTTTCTAGTGTGTACTCAGTCAAAATCGCCCACCCCGAAATTAAGGCCTCGTTTGATAACTTTCCCAAGAAGTGATTCTCGTTGCATTCGTTCCCAAGATTCCAAAAGATGTGAAAATCTCATTTGGTAAGATCAAATTCTCTCTCTAAATTCTACTCCCATAATCGGGTTGGGAGTGACTTTTTAGGAGCTACAAAAAGTCACTTCACCTTTTTTCTCTCCCGTTTCTTACTCTCACTCTCCGTGGTTTGGGAAGAGGCACCCATGACAAAGAGCAAGACAGATGACGAAACCAGGTATTCTTCTTCCTCCTTCCTCCTCCTCCTATCCTCCTCCTCTCGCTCTCACTTTTTTTTTTGGTCTAGATCCTCTCCTCTCACTCTCGCACTCTCCATTTTTTTTTTTGCCCGGTCCAAATCCTCTCCGCCTCTTGCTTCTTCTTCGTTTTTTCTTTTTCTTTTTTTTCACCCGATTTTGCAGGGGTTTCACCCGATTTTGCAGGGGGGGGGGTTTCCACATTCTTCTCCATTTTTTTCCACCCGATTTTGCAAAGGTTTTTTCCACCGCCTCCTCCTACTTCTCTTTTTTCATTTCTTTTGTTTAATTTTTCAGGTAGGGAAAGATTCAATATTTTCTGCGCTTTTTCGGGTAGGTAAAGATTCTCATTGCCTCTTCTCAGATGACTCTTTTGTGTTCACTTTCTCTGGTCTTCGATTTGCAAAGAAAAAACCCTTCAAATAAACAAAAACCTTGAAAATGTCTAAAGCAGTTCCAACTCATGAAGAAGATAAGACGTCGGTGGATTAGTCGGCTCACATAAATCTCAAGGTTAAGGGTTAGGTGAGGATTTTTCCTTTGTGGGTTTTGTTTAACTTTATTTGCTTGCTTTTGCTTTTGTTGAATTCCTAAGATTATCTTTTGCCTGAGAAATTTTTGGGTTTTTTTTTTTCTCTTTAACTTAATCGTTGATGTTTTTCCCAACTTTGATTCTGATCATTGAAAAGTGAGTTTGTTGATGTTGTTGTTTGTTTGTTTGTTTATCTGTTGGTGTGTGTTAGTTGAGCTATGTTTATTGTGGGAAGTGTTTGATGTTTTGATTATTTGTTACTGAATATTAAAAGTGTGGTTGGGTTTTGAAGGAAATCGAAAACTATTTAGTATATGGCAGTTTTGGTCTCCAAGTCGGCATTGCCTTTGAAGATTTAAGCTTCGATTGTTAGGGTCTTATTAATAGAGTTTTCTTTAGCTTGATTTTGTACATCAGTGAGATTGATGGCATCACAGACACCCACACCCACGCACATATATAAGTATATTTGCATGTCTATCCATGTTTAATGTCTAATGATACACTTATGTTTCTTCTTTGGCCCTCCAATGTATTGACCCATTGACCCCCACTATCCAATTGAGTGTTGTGTAGTCATATTTTTTCTCTTCTTAAGCATTCAAGCTCACAGGTAGCAAATATAGAAAGGTAAGGTAACTCGGGTTTAGGTTTGCTTTGGAAATTATTTTCATCATAAGTGGTTCATATAAATATAAGCATACAAGGCTCTCTCTTGGTGTTTGAAAAGGTAAAGCTTGATATCAAAGTGAATGAGTTCATTGAATGCATGAAAAATAAGGGAGTGGCTTTTAGGGTATGACCTATGTCCAAGAGGTGGCTTGAAATTTTGGTAGGTTCAAATTGATGACATCTTCATTTGTATGTCATTCACATAAATAATTGACATTTTTGTGTACAAAGCCTGAAGAGGGCATGTAATATGCATTGCCCCTAGGAAAGGAGGAGTATGTGCCATGTTTAATGGAAAGGGTCATCTTATGAAGTTGTACTTGCTATGGTGAATTTGATCTTTAG
>JAOXJP010041782.1:0-16368 GCA_025762735.1 Platanus orientalis
GTATAGGTACTATGAAGGCCTCCATTTGGCAAAATTTAGTTTTCGTTAGGGCGGCAATTATTGACCTACCAACCACTCCGGTTCTTTCTTAGGTTTGGGCTGATTAATTTGAATATGGTCTGGATTTTGGTTCAGGATTTTCCATCCCAACCCAAATTGATAAATTGTATACCATAAAAAGAAATAAAGAAAGAGGGTGAAAAAAGACAAAAGATATTTACATGGTTCAGCTTGAGCTTCTGTCCATGGTGATAGAATTATCGCTATTACAGATGGACCTGTTGGGGACTCAACCCCCCATCCCTAAAAAGGTCATTTACCCATTGCTGGATCCATAACTAGGGGGTGTTGGGAGGGGTGGACAAGAGACAGATCTAACCTTTGGTTTTTTTTCATAATGTGACTGTTAACGAGACTCGAACCCACATTTTCATCCTGACAGCCCAAACCACTACCATTTCACCAAAGGGTCCTGCTTCGCTCATCTGAGTATTTACAAGGGGAGCAAATGTCCTGTACAGGATTGGGTGTCCAGGACACCAGGTGATGTCATATGGAATAAAATGAGCAGGAATTTGAAATTTCATATAACCCTTGCCCAATTTATTCTATGTGATGTTTCCTGTTGTCCTGGACATTTATTTCGTTTTACAAGTTGGGCCTACTTTTCTCAGCCCGGAAATGGGTGGGTTAGGTTGGGCAGTTTCCCACAAAAATTTGGATTTGGCCCGACCTGATACATTGGAACCCATTTTCTCAGCAATTGAAGCTTTTGATTGCTAGAGGGTACTTATTGGAAAAGTGACTTGAATTCAACCTGAGATGCAACCTGGGTGTGTGATCCGGAGAAAAATCCAAATGACCCATTTTGATTCGTTTGGAGTCTGACCCATATGGATAATCGGGTTTTTTGTGGGTTATATAGGGTTTTCTTCAGAATTGTGCCACCACACTGTAATTCCTTGTTCTTTGTTTATAATGAAATTTTCTCACTGTCTTTGCCGGTGGATGTAGGTTTCAAGCTGAACCATGCAAATTGTCTGCTTTATGTGATTGTTGTTTTTCACTATTTACTTTCTTCTATTTTGTTTCATAAGAACTCCAAATCTAGGGATTCCACACAACAGTACTTCTGACTGTATATTTCTATTATTTTGTTTCATAAGAACTCCAAATCCAGGGATTCCGCACAACAGTACTTCTGACTGTATATCTCTATTTCCTTTTGTTACAGACAGATAAAGCATCAATGCTTGATGAAGTCATAGAGTATCTAAAGCAACTGCAAGCCCAAATACAGATGATGAGTAGAATGAGCATGCAGCACATGATATTGCCGCTGACAATGCAACAACAACTTCAAATGTCTATGATGGCCCAAATGGGGATGGGTATGGGGATGGGCATGGGGATGGGTGTGATGGACATGAACTCAGTTGGGCGCCCAAACATGGCTGGAATTCCTCCTGTTCTCCACCCCAGTGCCTTCGTTCCTCTTACTACATGGGACGGTTCTGTCGAACGGTTACCCACTTCAAGCACAGTCATGCCTGATCCCTTGTCCACATTTCTTGCTTGCCAGTCACAGGTAAGGGGGTGCCTAGTCATTTAATTACACCAATTAATTGAATGTACTCCATGAGAACTTTCAACCTTACGTTTGTATATTTGTTTCATTTCCTTGCAGCCAATGACCATGGACACTTACCGCAGGATGGCTGCCTTGTATCAACAATTCAATCAAACCCCAGCTTCCAATTCAAAGTCATAAAATCTTAGATTACTTGGCATACACTATATATTGAGTATTATGTATTCGATAATTGTCATTCTACGTTTATATGAACATTTGGTCCTTGTCATGCCTGTGAGCATTCTTTGTTTCCATGGTTTTGTCTGTATACAGTATACATGTGTAGTCTTCGGCGGCATATATGTATACTTTCTGTTTGAACGCCTCTATACGTTTTCGATGAATGCGAGAATTGAAGCTTGAATGTAACCCTTTATTTATATACACCATCTTCTTTCACTTTCTAGCTTTGATTAGTCATTGAATGATCAAATCTTTTGGCTAGGAATTTCTAGTGTTAATAAAATTTGTGAATTCTACCAAATATGGTGATTACTTGGAAGGTGTTTTACATCTTATCTGAAACAAAGCTACCCTAATGCAATTGACTTCAATCGTATTTTAGTTTCATTCTCTAAACATCTGCAACACTTAGTTTGACAGTTTGTCCAGTTAAGGGGTTAAGCCCAAAACTTTATTTGATTTTTTTTAAGACAATGGTCTACTCCTTTCCGTCATCCTAGATGTAAAATCTTCTGGTTTGCTCTTTCCCATGGCATTATTAGGGTATTGGAAAGGAGTAGACTTGAAGAATTTTTTAGGACACGGTAAAGTCCCTTCATGAGATCATTGACGTCGTCATCTTTGAGGTTGATTCGTGAGTCATGACATATCTATGAGTGATATCTCAAGGGATTACTTCTCCAGCATTTTCTATGAGGGCCTTTGCTTAGTACCTAGTGCTTGTATTTTATGCGGCTTTTGTCTCATGCCTGTATCTCTATTTCCTTTTTTTGCTTTAATATAATTGTTATTCATATTTTTTTTGTACCAATAAAATTCTCACTCGTAAACTTTCATCAAACTTTTATTTATCTCAACTACTTTCTCATACTTTCTGATGGGAGAAAATACTGTGATCCCTTTATTTATCTCAACTACTTTCTCATACTTTCTGATGGGAGAAAATACTGTGATCCCGATGCACCAACAGAGTCTTGACTTTAGGAGAACCGACCTAAAAAATTCTCGAGAAGATCAAACCGGCGAACCTTTAGGGATCTCCTGGCTCATAAAATGCTAGGGCCATCGGTGAGAAGTCAGAAATATCCCTCAATACCCAACTCCCCGAGTATTATAGAAATAGTCTCGACTGTTGTTCAGATCGCCCGACACCCAGAAGCTAGTCGAGACCTTGAGGTGCCCAGTATCCAAGAATCTCCGACATGCATAAATATAATGATCCCGACTACTCTGCTTAAAGATAAGCACAGCCTAGAAACCGTTATGAAGAGAGAATATTCACTATAGCTTGTTTGACATTCTGAGAAAATGACAGAGAGAGTAGGGGGAGACGCGATCAAGAACGTAGGGGAAAGCAACATGTGGATTTCATTTGATATGCCACTACTCTAGCCTATAAATAGGGGCCGCGATTCACTCTCCAGATAAGAGATATCAAAAGCCCTAATTTCAGAAGCCTCTTTCTACATTCCCCTTGTTATCTAACTTGATCGTCGGAGAGTTAGAGGCCGGCTCCCTGCTGGTGCCTAGCTTCTTGACCTTCTCTTGCTTCATGTGTGCAATACTCGCCCCTCCAGGAATCTGAAGCAGCCGTGGGATTATTTGATGAGCTTAAAGGTGTCCATAAGCTAATGATATGCCCTCAGTTTGCGCCGTCTGTGGAAAGTCGTTTTCCTAAGAACCTAAGGTCCATATGGTTAAAACTAGGTCAATGGCGGTCCAATACAATAAGAGTGCCATAATTACCGGTCAAGAAGCCTCCGTTTCCGATGGAGCATGCCCCGAAACCTCAAGGGTGATTGTCCTTGAGCAGAAGATTCATGGACTGACGACAAGCGTACAGTTGTTGATGGAACAAAACCAAGAAATTATGCAAGAGCTGAGAGGTCGAAGAGGCACAACTGGCGACTATGACATGAGATGGCTAGGACCCCACGTCCCCTGAACCAGAAGTCGTGACCAGGAGTGCGAAGATGAGGTAGTAAGCTTCATGGCTTCCCGATTCTGAGATACGAGCCAAATTGGAGAAAGGATTCACATCCCAGATCTCTGGGAAGAGAGAATGAAGGATGTAAGGAGAGAGATGCCGACCATGAAGGAAGCCCTCAAAGGAAAAGCCTCAGCCACAGTTGACGAATTGATCTAGAGGACAGACCATCCCTTCACCCTAGAGGTAATGGCTAGACCACTTCCTGATAAGTTTAAGCCTTAGATGGAGATGTTTGATGGCTGCAAGGATCCCCTTGATCATTTGGAGGTGTATAAGACACATATGAATCTTTAGGCGGCACCTGACGAAGTCATGTGTCGAGCCTTTCCTACGATAATTAAGGGTTCCCCTCGAATGTGGTTTAGTCAATTGAAGCTTGGTAGCATCCCAAACTTTACAGAGCTAAGTTAACAGTTTGTTAGCTACTTCATAGGCGACCAACGACACTGGAAACCAGCCACCTATTTGCTAAACATCAAGCAAAACAAGGGAGAGTCCCCACAGGACTACATATCACGGTTCAATAAAGGGATATTAAAGGTGGATGATGTTGAGGAGAAAGTGATCATGATCGCTCTCATGGCAGGGCTGTTGCCCTCAAAGTTCCTTTTCTCTCTCTCTAAAAATCCCCTGTCTTGCATGGCCGACCTCATGGTGAAGGCGTAACAACACATGAACAGTGAGGACACCCTCAGTGCCAGAAGAGAGCGAGATGCTGGGTTTAGTTCATAGTCTGATAAGAGAATAATGGAGCAGCAATAAGCATTATGGGAAAAGAGAGGTGGTCAGGTGAGAGAAGGCAACAATAAACATGGGGTTAGGCCTTGGGTCAACCTCCCCTTGAGTAGGTTTCAAAACTATACCCCCTCAACGCACTCGTGGAGCAGGTGTTCCTGTATATCAAGGACGATCCAAGTATCAAGTGACCTGAGAGGATCCAAGCCCTGCCAAAGAAGAGAAATCTTGATAAGTACTATTGTTTTTCACCAGGATCATGGCCATGACACCAACGATTACTTCGACTTGAAGGAGTAAAAAGAAGCCTTTATTCAACGAGGGCGGTTGTAGAGATTTGTCACTAGATGACACCCAATCAGACATGGAGACATCCATCGAAACCCTCCTATTTGGGAAGAAAGAAGGCTGAAAGTGTTGATAAGGGATATAAGGGTAATAGTTGGTGGGTTTTCCAGGGGAGGAGAGTCTAGCTTAGTAAGAAGATCACATATGAGGTAGATTCACATGGAGAGAGACCGATAAATGATGATTACAGAAAGGCCAGTAAAGCATCACAAGGCAGAGCATCCCCTCATCACCTTCTCTGTACATGACGCCTGAGGGGTGAGTCAGTGACATAATGACACACTGGTGGTGACGTTAGTCATTTCAAATTACATCACGCATCGTATCCTCATTGATAATGGGAGCTTGGTAGATATTCTCAACCTTTCGGCCTTTGACCAAATGGGTATTAGGTGAGATAAGCTTAAACCCTTTCAAACACCCTTAGTTAGCTTCACGGGTGACAAATTGCTCCCACTAGGAATGGTTGGTTCACCAGTCATGGCTGGGATAGGAGATCGACAAATCACCAGGGTGGTAGACTTCTTGGTGGTCTATTGCCCCTCTACAAATAATGCAATACTTGGAAGGCCAACATTGAATAAATTGAGAGCAGTTATGTCGACCTATCATCTTTTGATGCATTTCCCAATTGAGAGGGGAGTTGAGGAAGTTAGGGGGGACCAGGTAGCAGCCAAAGAGTATTATATGACCTCACTCAAAGGGGAACCAGCCCCAAAAGAGAACATGAAAATCGATAGTCTGGAAGTTCGAGATAAAATGACCCGAGTGGTGGTAGAACCAGGAGGTGAACTAGAAAACATTATCCTAGATTCCAATGCACCTGATAAAATGACCTGGGTGGGGTTAGACTTGTCGAAAAAGTTCAAGAGGTAATTACAAAACTTCCTCATTGAGAATCAGGACGTGTTTGCCTAGACACATGAGGACAGGTTGGGAATTAACCCTTGACTGGCTGTACACCGGCTACATGTGAACCCAGCCTCAAGGCCCATCAAGTAGAAGAAGATAAATTTTGCTCTAGAAAGAAATTAGGCGATCACAGAGGAAGTAGAGAAATTGCTATGGCGTGCTTTATAAGGTAGGTCCATTACCCCGACTGGTTGACAAATGCAGTTATGGTGCAAAAACTAAATGGGAAGTGGCGTATGTGTGTTGACTTCATCGACCTTAATAAAGCATGCCCCAAAGACAGTTTTTCGCTCCTGAGGATCGACACCCTAGGGGACTCAATAGCTGGACACTAGACCCTCAGCTTCATGGACGCCTTTTTAGGGTATAAGCAGATAAAGATGCACAAGTTCGACCAAGAGAAAACTGCTTTCATCGCTGATCGGGGGCTTTACTGTTACAAAGTCATGCCCTTCAGGTTAAAAACTGTGGGAGCAACCTACCAAAGGTTAGTCAATGAGATGTTTAAAAGTAAAATCAGAAGGAACGTCGAAGTGTATGTGAACGATATGCTAGTGAAAAGCCTTCTAGCCAAGCAACATCTCTCGGATCTGAGCAAGATGTTTTAAACCCTAAGGAAGCACAAGATGAAGCTTAACCCCAGCAAATGTGCTTTCAGGGTATTGGTTAGAAAGTTCCTTAGGTTTATGGTGTCCCAACGGGGGATCCTGAGAAAGTGAAGGCCATAATAGACATACAACCACCGAGGAACACAAAAGAGGTGCAATGACTAACCGAGAGAGTAACGACTTTAAGTAGATTTATATATAGAGTCACATATAAGTGCCTTCCTTTTTTTTGCCTGCTGAAAAAGACTTTCTACTAGGACAAAGAATGTGACAATGCCTTCCAAGAGCTTAAGGACCACCTCGGCTGCCTGCCGTTGATCAATCAACCCAAGTAAGGAGAGGTGCTCTATGTATACTTGTCAGTATCAGAGACGGCAGTGAGTTCAGTTTTAATAAGGGAAGAGGTCGGGATACAAATGCCCATGTATTACACTAGTCGGACCTTCAGAGGAGCAGAAGAAAGATACCCGAGGGCAGAGAAGATGGCATTCACATTGGTTGTTATGGCCCACCAACTAAGGCCCTATTTTCAAGCCCACACCATCTGGGTGCTCACAGATCAGCCACTCATGACCATATTACACAAACTCGAGACCTCTGGGAGGCTGGTCAAGTGGTCGTGGAGTTGAGCGAGTTCGATATCGAGTACCACCCTTGGGGAGCTACCAAGGGGTAAGTAGTAGTGGACTTCATCGCTGAGTACACTCATGTGTCAGGGGAAGAGTTTAAAACTCAAGAAGAGCAGCTAGAGAGAGAAGAAGTATATAAGGCATAGTGGATTATACACGTCAATGGCTCTTCCACCAATAGTTTAGCCGAGGGAGGAGTTGTCTTGGTCACACCAGAAGGAAGTAAGCTTGAATATGCCATAAGATTTGGGTTTAAGGCAACCAATAATGAAGCCGAGTATGAAGCACTGCTCATAGGGCTACGTCTTGCCCACACGCTTAGGACCAAGATGGTTAAGGTCAACAGCGATTCCCAGTTGGTGGTGGGACAAATACAAGGGGAGTATGAGGCAAAGAACGGGTGAATGAAACAATACCTCACCATTGTAGCAAAAGAAAAGTTTCGATTCAAACATTTTAGTACACAACGAGTCCCACGAGGACATAATGAAGAAGCCAATAGGTTGGCCAGACTTGCGTCATCTGCCATTGAAAACCTCAACCCCAGAATCATTGTTGAGCATCTGTCCAAGCCAAGCATCAAGGCAGAAGAAGATAGGGAAGTCAACATGGCCAGCCTTGAGCTCGAGTGGGCCAACCAGATCATAAAATATCTAAAGAACGGTGAGTTACCCGAAGATAAGGAAGAGGTGAGGAAAATGAAAGTACAGGTAAGTCGATACCTCCTTCTCGGTGACACCCTTTACAAGAGGAGCTTCACCCTCCCCTTGCTCAAATGCCTATCTGAGGAAGAAGCCGACTATGTGTTCTGAGAAATACACGAAGGAATATGCGGGACCACTTGGGGGGAAGGTCGATGGCCCACAAAACCATCAGGGCAGGATACTATTGGTCCTCTATACAAAAGGATGACATATAGATCGCTAAAAATGTGACAAGTGCTAGAGAATGTGACAAGTGTTAGAGATTCTCCAATGTCGCTAAGAAGCCCGCAAAAGAATTAGTCTCGATAGTTGGGCCCTAGCCCTTTGCCCAATGGAGAATTGATATAGTCGGACCACTCCCTCAGGGGAAAGGATAGATGAGGTTCCTGGTAGTGGCCATTATTATTTTACCAAGTGGGTGGAGGCCGAGCCCATGGCAAAAATCACCGAGAAGAACATCCGTGACTTCACCTGGAAGTCAATCATCTGTCGGTTTGGGATTCCCCAGGTCATCATCACTGACAATGGCAAGCAATTCGATAATGCCTAGTATCGGGAATTCTATTCAGAATTTAGAATCAAGAATCACTTCTCTTCCCTAGCTCACCCCAAGCCAACTGCCAAGTGGAAGTTACCAATAGGACGCTCTTAGGCATAATCAAGAAAAGGCTCAAGGACTCCAAAGGCTTTTTGGCCTGAGGAATTACCAAGCATCGTTGGGGCATACCATACCATGGTTAGGACTTTCATAGGATCCACACCATTCTTACTGGTGTTTGGAACTGAGGCGGTGATACCAATCGAGATAGAAATGGCCACACACAAAACAATAAACTTCGACTCGGGGAAGAATGAAGAGAGCCTCATGAACAATCTTGACTGGTTGGAAGGAAAAAGAGATGAGGCCACACTCCGGACGACTGCCTATAAGCAAAGAATGGCTAAGTATTATAATTCACGGGTCAAGGCTAAGAGATTTGCAGTTAGAGATCCAATGCTCAGAAAGATGAGCTTGGCCACATAAGACCCGACAGAGGGAAAGTTGAGACCAAAATGGGAAGGACCTTATCTGGAAATACATTACAATAGACCTGGGACCTACCACCTTGAGACAATGTAGGGGGATCCCCTGCCACGACCATGGATTGTAGAACACTTGAGAAAGTATTATCAATGAAATTGAAGTTATGATTCTAACTAGTGACATATTTTAACTATACAGGTCAGGTAAAACTCTAGGCCCTCGTGCGTCCAGATCGGGCTACAAGATTAGCACTCGGGTTATAAGATTAACCCTCAAGTCACAAGATTGACCCCAACTTACAAGATTGGCCTGTCCTTCTAGGCCCTCGCGCCTCTTGCTCAGGCTACAAGATCAATCCTCATGTTTCAAGATTAACCCTTAGGTCATAAGGTTAACCCTAGGCCACAAGAATGGCCCATCCTTATAAGCCCTCGTGCCTCTTGCCTAAGATATAAGATTAATCATCAAGTTACAAGATTAACCCTCAGGCCATAAGGTTGACCCCGAGTCGCAAAATCGGCCTATCCCCTGACTAAAAAACTGCAAGGCAAAAGGAATTCTCACAAATCAGTTAAAGTAAGGAGATCCGAAGCATACTAGGACATATGCATCACAATCAGAGTCAACCCTCCTCTACCGAGTAAGTACAGCTATGTCCTCTCACGCGTAAATTAAGTTTGAGCAAATAGTTGAGAGTACTTGGCGGCATTGCCAAAAAAAAGGGCCCCCACATGGTGAAAGGGCTCAAGTTTAAAGAGAATGTCACCAGGGACCCTCATTCTTCTAAAAACACCAGAGATCTATTGAGTCTTCTCCCTTTTTTTCTGGAGACGCGCTTAAGAGGTAATACACCCATCAGCCGAGGCTGTATTAACCACAAGGGATCCCTACACCTAAAAAATTTTAGTTGATTTTATTTTATTACCTACCTCTACTCGTCGTTAAAACGTTAACCCTGAGGGATCCCTATACTTAGAAAATTTTACGTTTTCCATCTACATTTGGATAAAAAGTTAATTACACCCTAGACACACTCATACTTAGAAAATTTTCTTAATTACTCGTACACTCTTAAGATTACTTACCCCGACTTACCTAGACACACATAGGGACTGAGAGAAGAAATCGCCACGACAAATACCCACACTTGGAAATATTTAAAGAGAAAAATTACAAACAAGAAACAATACACCTAGAAAAAGAAAGAAAATTTCATTCATATATTGAGAATTACAGAAGTCCAAAAAAAGAAAGAAAAAGAAAGTACAACTATTCCTGGGGGTTGCTATCCCCCAATGCCATCTCTTCCGGGACGACTTCCTCTCAGTTGGCTTCTCTAGGTTTAGTAAGCACCGCCTTTTCTACCACCCCCTCAGTTGCTACTTATCCTCCTCCTTGGCCAGCTTCTTCTTGTCCTTCCTCGGCCTCTGCACCCCCTCGTCGGGCATAATAGAAGAGAAGTCTATGTTAGGGAACTGCTAGGCTGTCAGATCTCGAAAGTTCTCGAACCCTTCCTAGAAACAGTCAGCCTTAACGATCTCGAAAGAGACGGAGGCTAAGTACTTGACTGTAGCTTCCTCAAGGGCCCCTTCTAGAATCTTCTCTCTCTCTCGCTCTCTCTCTCTCTCTGCCTCTGCCTCAAGGTGTGCCCGCTTTAAGGCCTCGGCCACCTTCTTGTTCACCACCTTCTCGAGGGCGGTAGTAAAATTGTCCTCAACTACGATGTGGCAATTTTCCTCACCCCTAGTTTATCCCTCTCCCGGGTAGCGTCCCTCTTAGCCTCTTACAAGCAAGCCTCTATGTCCTCAAAATGAGCCTCCTGCTCTGTGGCTCAGGCGGCCATGCTAGCATGAGAGTCCTCGGCCCATTTGATTTTTTCCTCGAGGGTGCAAATCTTGGCCTTTACGGCCTCCCAGAGGGCCTTAAGCTCATTCTTGGTTTGGACGAGGAGGTTAAGATGGTCAATCTGAACCTGCTCATAGAATTTGTACCTCTGAATAGAGGCTACCATCAGAGCCACGGTTTGCAAAGATAGAGTCGGGTCAGTATGAAAATAGAAAGGAAAAGAAACAAAAAAAAAATTGAACGAAAAACACAAAGGAAAAAGATTTTTTACCTTAGCTACATAGTACATCATATCTCGATGCAGGGCAATCAGGGAGAGATTTTTCTTCATATACTTGAGGTCCTTGGCCGGAACACCACCTAGGAGGTAGTCCACCTTGGAACTTAGCCTAGATAACCAGGACGTGGCCCCCATTGAGGACTCACCCCTTTTGGGGATTGAAGGAGGAGCTACCTGGGGACTCTTTGTGGGTGCCACCTGAGTAAAAGGTGTCACGGTTTGGTGGGGTGGGGACCTCGGTGACAACTATGGGAGCGATCTCGTGGGGGCCCACCGCTTGAACCCTAGGGGTGGGGGCTTGAGAAAACCCTACTGTTTCCTCCTCTAAGTTAACAACTTGAATGCCGACAGTGGGAGGGGGTGTTGGAATTGCCCCGTGGGAAAATTGGGGAGCCAGAGCCTTAGAAGACGCCTTGAAGACTAGGTGCCACTTCCTCTTCTTTGAAGATGTAGCTGCCTCAGCCTGGCCAGCCGTTGCCTAGCCAGCTGCTTTCGCTTCCCGGGCCTTGGCCTCTCTAACCTCCCGAGCTTGAGCTAAATACTTTTTGTTTGTCTTCATCGCTGCACAAAGAATATACCTGGGGTTAAAATTAATAAAGAATAATAAATAGAAGAGAGAGAAAGAAATAATAAAATGATAAGAGGGAGGAACTAAAGATACAAAGGAAGGGTGAGTTACCCGGGTCCGGACCAAACCCGCACTGATGGAGTTGTTTGGGTGTGACTAAGTCCAGGTAGGTGTGGGAATGATAGTTTATCACATCCTAGATGCGAGCCTCCTCCTCGGGGGATAACTCGTTTACTTCAGAAATTGACAAAAAGGGGGGGGGGAGCGCGTAAGATAATTTAGAGAAAGAGACTCAAATAATGACAAAAAAATTTGAAAAAACAACAAATTCATAACTTACCTACTGGGTTGATGGCTGACGCCCAGGCCCCGTTGAACTTTACAACGGGGACACCCCCTAGAGGGTACTCCCAACTTTCACTAGAAACAAAGAAATACTGGCTCCTTCACCCACTGTTGGAGCTTAAGAGCATGGTTATCAAGGTAGTGGTCGGGTCTTGACTAGCAAAAAAGAACCACCCCGGCTCCTACTCTTTTGGGTAGTAATAATGAAAAAATTCTTTAAGGGTGAGGTGATGCTCCCCCTTGAAGGTCAGCTCCCATAGGACCATACATCTTATGGCTATCCGCTAAGCATTGAACATTAGCTGCCCCGATGCCAGTCCAAGGTAGAGTAGTAATTCCCTTAAAAACAAGGGAATTAGAAACCTGAGAACTGCCACGAGGGCCTGCTCATACAACGCTACGCTGCCGACAGGGGCTTCGAAAGCTCGAGAGTCCTAGGGGGTAGTAAAGAAGATCCCCTTGAGAATAAAAAAAAGTGGAATAGTACCGAGTCAAGGTTCATACCCCTAAGTAGGAACCATAAAGGGTGACTTCAAAATCTTGTTCGGGAGCAATCTCCCCTGTCGTCTCTTGAACACTAGAAGGAGCCGGCTCGGTGGCTTACTTTGTGGGGTTCTGCCGAACTTCCGAAAGGTCGTCGGCTCCGTCGACTATCCGGTCAATGGTATCCTTGGACACCATTGAATAACACTAGAAAAACTAAGACTTACAAAAAAACACAAAAATGTAGCAGACGGAAAGAAGAGGCTAGAAAGCGTAAACAAGAAAAAAAACAACCTAATCAACGAAAGCCCACAACGATAGACAATGAGAAGAAGTTGTAACAAAACAAAGAACATATTACGAAATAAGCAAAAATGAAAGACCTATGAAAAAGAGAAATGAGAGAAAACCATTGGAGATGGTAGGATAATAGACTCTCAGAAGCAGGGAAGACGCCAGAGACGACGAAGAAGAGCAGCCCAAAGAACATGGTAACGCAGTAGAGTCCGGAAAGAATAGAGATTGGGTACCGAGAAGCTGAAGACTCGTCGGAAGTCTCTTAGAGTGGAGTTTAGGAATTATAGGAAATAGAAAGCAGGGATAAAGGGAAACCAAGCCATGTTTTAGAAGGGGTACTTAAAAGCAACCTCAAGAATGCTTGATCCTACGCGTGTCGTGCATCCACGTGTTAATGAAATCAACATAGGAAACAAGGTGATGCCCAAATCTGAAATATTCAAGAGGTTTAAATATGACTGTTCGATGACATAGAGATTCGAAAAGACACGGCGCTTGACATGACCCGTAACTGGTGCCAGCACATCCTTTCGGTTACAGAAACTCATTAAATGTGAGGCCGTTATTAGCACTTATCCCCAACCGATATCACATCGAAAGTTGAAACGAGACGCTGCCTATGCCAAAATAAATAATAACGGTCACAAACAGTTCATATTCTCGAGCCACGTAACCCTGGACTCGGGAACAAGGGGGTAATTGGTGGGGGAGACTATTGAGAATCCCCTATCTATCGATCCTGATGCACCAACAAAGTCTTGACTTTAGGAGAACTGACCCAAAAAATTCCCGAGAAGATCAGCCCGGGGAACCTTTAGGGATCTTCTGGCTCATAAAATGCTGGGACCATCGGTGAGAAGTCAGAAATATCCCTCGGTACCCAACTCCCCGAGTATTATAAAAATAGTCTTGACTGTTGTTCAGATCACCCAACACCCAAAAGTTAGTCGAGACCTTGAGGCACCTGGTATTCAAGAATCCCCGACGTGCAGAAATAGAACGACTCCAACTAATCTGCTTAAAGATAAGCATAGCCCAGAAACTGTTATGAAGAGAGAATATTCGTTGTAGCATGTCTGACATTCTGAGAAAATGACAGAGATAGCAGGGGTGACGCGGCCAAGAACGTGGGGGAAAGCGACATGTGGATTTCATTTGAGACACAATTACTCCAACCTATAAATAGGAGCAGCGATTCACTCTCAAAACAAGAGATATCAAAAGCCCTAATTTGAGAAGCCTCCTTCTATATTCCTCTTATTATTTGATTTGACCGTCGGAGAGCTAGAGTTCGGCCCCTTGTCGGCGCTTAGCTTCTTGATATTCTCTTGTTTCGTGTGTGTGGTGCTCACCCTGTTAGGGATCTAAAATAGCCATGGGACCATCTGATGAGCGTAAAGGTGTCTGTAAATCAATACGCCATCACTTTCTTTTATCATTAACCCAAATGGATGGATCAAGTAGTTATTAAACTAAAATTAATTCAAATTCAAATGAATGAAGATTTTTTTTTGGGGAAGGGGGTGGTGGTAAATTCAAATGAATGAAGATGATGTGGGGAAATGGACCATATTCCTGTCCAAATTATGGAGGTTATGTGGGAGCCCAGAGCCCTCTTCCCTCTTAATAAAGTGTTTATGGTCCATGGGAATGTCACAGCCATTATGATGTTATTGTCCAGTGATATTAAGACGTGGAAGGGAGAGGTGGGCAATGGGACAACCTTCCTTCTTTATGGTGCTTCCATCACAATGACTTCTAGTGGTTTTTTTTTCAGAAAAAGGACTATTTTAAAGAATAAGAACTCGAAATAGGACATTTAGGTTTCCCAGTTTCAGAATTAGACGATTTTTAACTGCTTAACACCCAAAAATAACTCAGTTTAACCTATGTTAAGAAGCTAGACTTTCCAATAAAGTGGAAAAGTGGAAAAGTGGAAAGAAAAGAGTAGTGGACTAGCCCACCTTCGCGGGTTCCTAGGTCAACACCCCCTAGATTCCGAATCCAATGGCAGGTGTCTATTTCAATTTCATAGTGTGTTATCTCAAGAATTAGGAGATCCATTTGTGAATACTTGGTTCTGTTTCGGAAAAGACCAGGTACTAATGAAATTGGTACTGATACATCAGAATGACGCCAAAGAATGGACACATCAGTGTTGAAAAGTGTTAAGCGCCCCCCAAAAAGTGTCAAGTCACTTTTCGGAACTGATGCATCATCCCCTTGTGCTGTTCGAATGCATCAATACAATTACTTGTACGTAATCCAAGCCCTGCTGTTCACCACAGTCCTAGAGACCTGCTTAGAAGTTTCTTAAGAAAAGCCTGAGAGAGACCTCTGACCTCTGGACCTTGTCAGTTGGTTGCCGTGAAATTCTGGTTTTCGTGTAATTTTTGGCAAAATTTTCTTGAGAAAATCATTAACAACCTGTCTGGTCGAGAACAAGAAATCTTTAATTTTCAAAATTTTCTCACATACTTCAGTATTTTTTCATCATTTTATTTTCAGATGACTCTTTCTTGAAAACCATCCCTTTCACATGAAAATTTTAATACAAAAGTTTTTCTTTTTCTTTTCTTAACAACCAAACAGTCATACAAAAAGGAAGGAAATTATAGATTTTTTCTTTTCTATCATTTTCTTTCAAATCAACTAAAGAAGACCCTAACGTGACTCTGGATGCTCTCATCTTGGCACCAAGGTAATTTCATGGTACATTTTTATTTATTTATTTTCGACAACTCAAGCCTAAAAACACCCGTAAAATAGAGTGGTCTAGCATGCCCAACATCGATGTCACAGACAATGGCGGGAAACAAGGCACATTCAATATATTGTAATTGGTTAATTGCTAAAACACCCTCTGCTCCCTCTTGTCTACTGACAAAACCACAATGTATTGACATGCGTGTTATTTAGCCGAGAGGACCAAAGTGCATGTGTTCTCTAGTCTCAAGATAAGCATTGAGTCCAAATAGGGAGAGTACATAGCAAAATCATGAATTCTCTATTTTAACGGAAAGAGATTAGCCTTGATCTCATATTGAAATTTGGCCGTGTCTTGTTGCCTTGAATAGAAAAGGATAGAAAAAGAAAAAGAAAAAGAAAATCCCACCAGAAAAGAAAAGACAAGAATCTGAAAAACCTCACGAGAAAACCAACTTTCCATGGCAACAGCAGACTGCTTGAAAATGATTTTCTTTAAAAATTTTGTCAAGAATCATGAGCAAAATCAGCTTTTCATGACAATAAGAGCAGGCCTAACAGTATTATGGTAAAATTAAAAATAAAAGCTACAGTCATGATTACCTTCCTATCTTTACAAATTGTCAGTCTTTTAAATTAAGAGAGGGAGACAATTGTGTGTATCTCAAGAATTAAGATCCAGTCACGAGTGTTGGAAACGGTTTTGAAAAACGCACCCATATTTCTGTGCAAAATCTGATTGGGTGGTTATGCTTGAGCTAAAATAAAAGTGCGACCCAGATGTCATTTAAGGTGGGTCCATATGGGTTTATGTTCAGCTCAATGAGAAAAACAACTTCATATGATTGGATGCTCAAAACTGTCAATGGGTGAATGAAAATTTCTCCAAAAGTGCCTAGTTGATCACTAGTAAAACTGGTAAAAGTGTGAAATTTGAATAGTCCCACATGGACTAACTCAGAAATTTATGTGTATTCATATACACTAATGGTAAACATAAGTTTGGATCCCAAGGGGCACCGCTATTTTGTGGATAGGGGATGACTTAGCCAACATGGATCAGACCTATATTTAACAC
>JAOXJP010041793.1:0-16368 GCA_025762735.1 Platanus orientalis
GTTGTATTTTGAAGGTAGCTTGGCACAGTCCCTTGCACAATCCTGTAGGAGGCCTCGACTATCTTCAAGAAACCTATAAAATAGCATATTTATGTCTCGAGTAACTTGATTTTAATTTTTTATTAAATTAAAAGTACTTGACTTTAAGATTGTGGAATTAATAGATTTTTGAATTATTAGATTACAGATCCAACAACTATTTGAAAGTGTTTATTTTAATCATTAAGTATTTAAAATGTTGACATTTTTTTTTTGGATTTTTATTATTATATGTAGCAATGTCACAACAATCATTAATAATAAAGCTCATTTTCGTTAACAATTTATTATAATATTATTTATTATATAAAAATAACTTATTTTACTATTGGAATTTTTAAGGTATAAAGAAAACTTATAGTTGTACAATTTACATTGATTAATCATAATAATGTATTTTTATTTTAGTTGAAAAAATTACAAGCTATTTATGCCCTATTTCTTTTATCATTAGCAAGCAATATTAGCACATAATTTTTTTTGTGAGATTTATCTTTTATATATCAACTATAAACCTAAATAAGCTAGCAACATGGTGATACAAGACTTGTGGAGTTGGACTTCTTGGAGAAGATGGATAGAGGGAAGCCATGTTCTCTTTAAGAATTTCTAATTTATTTGTCTTTATTAGTTTGTTCATTTACTTTAGTATTTTATTAATATAAGACTCTAAGGCAGCAAGCTACATTCATTGGGATGTTTAATTAGAAGTAAGATAATTTAGAATACCTAAAAATAAGGAATTGCTATCTTTGGAATTATGTAGGGAGCGTAGACTAGAGTAAAAAGGGGGAGTTTTCTATGTAAATTGATTGTTATCCAATTTTTTAAGAAATAGAAAATTTGTTGGACCCTTTTTCTGAAATGTTTTGGCTGGTTGAGCAAATCCTTGCAGAACATTGGTTTTTCCCCTGATTTGTTCTTTTGTATTTTTTTCTCTGGAATCAAGGTATTTTACTACAACTTGCGTCACATAGGGATGAATACAACCAATTATATTTGATCAAAAATGAATACTAAAGAATACAAACAATTATAAGAACATAGGGAGATAGGCCCAAATAAATCAAAACATAGTGACATAGGTACAAAAGGCCTTTTAAATCTATTAATTATAATTTGAGTGAAAACATGCCATTTTTCTTTATCGATTTGATCAAAATTACTGGGTTGAATGTGTGAGTGGGTGGGTGTGTGAAAAGGTTGGTTATTATGACCTGGTGAGAAAGGGTTTTTACTAGAATTGGTAATTTTTCCTTGTAAAAAAGAAATGAAAAGAAAGGATTGGTAGTTTTCTTCAACCCTTCTTGACTTGAGCCCAGTTTGAGCCTGGTTGGTGCAGAGGCCTAATTAGGCAAGTGTGGTTCAGATTCTCATGTACTACTTTTCAGGCCGAGCTGAGTAGGGGTGACAATGAGCTGAGTGGAGCTTTCTCAGCTCAGCTTAGGCTTGTCACATGAAGGTAAAGCTTAAGTTCAACTTAGGATCGTGATGAGCCTGAGTTGCCGAGCTCAGGCTTGTAAAAGTAGTCTTGACTTCGCTTGGCTTGGCAGTCAAAAAAAAAAACCCCAACAGCCTAATGGCCCATTAACTCAATTTGTCTTTTTTGATCATTACTGATTTCACACCAAATAAAGGAAAAAAAAAAAAGGGGATGACTAGAAAAGATAAAGCACCAAAAAAAGAAATAAGTTGTAAATTTGGAGCAGGATCTTGGATCGGATTTCCCATTGGATACTAATTAATTATCGGGGAGCTAAATAATTATAATAAAATAATAATAATTCATCCAATTGGATGGATACTGAATCCTCTGCAGTAAGTTAATTATTAAAAAAAATAATATATTTAAAACTTGAATCAGAGAAGGAGATTTATTGACTTTGTTGTATACATGGTAACGCTGTAGACAGTTGTTAATGTAGTTTAAGTTACGGCAGAGGATCCTTCCTTGCAAGCTCTTGCAGGTAGTCAATGCAAAAACAGATGAGTACACCCAGTTTGAAATAGTATTAGATTAGATGCTTCGTTATAAAAATAATCCACAACGACTGTACACCGTCCCTGGCCCCACCAGTCCAATCCAATCAAATCAATGGTGCCACACTGGATAGGAGAGGATAGGCCGATATGGAAACTTGTTCTTTCTCATCATTATCAGGGATCAGGCCTGTGGAAAGAATGACAAAATAAAGTAATAAACGTGGCGGTTTTGAAGCCTTACGATTTTGGTCCAAGAAACTTTTGGCAGTCCCGTCATACCCGGCGCATCTTAACTTTTGGCACCCCTCCCTGCTTCCAAAGCTGACGTTGTGTTGACCACTAACTTGTCTTTTTTCCGACCTAAAATTGGAATGCCCAACCCAGCTAGACGGAGCCCTAGTCCTCCTTCTTCCCTTCCCTGTTCCGGCCAACTGAAAACAAAAAAAATAATAATAATAAGCAAAAAAAAATACTCATAATCGAGTATCACTGACAACACCCAACCAATCGCCACCAAACAAAACAAAGCCCTCACTACCTTACCTTTGACCAAGGTCAACATTAGGTGCCTTTACTCTCTAGGTTAGGTGGTGGGACTACCTAACCCGAACCGCAAGATCTAAGCCCCTTGCAATGGAAACTGTTGAAATATGTTGCTTTTATTGAGAGATCTATTTTTGGTGGGGTCCATCGATTGGATTCTCCGAATTTTCCTACCTGCCCCACCACCACTACCACCCAATCCTTCATCATAATTCATAACTTGTATTATTATTCTTCTATCGATTCATTCTCCTCCCAGACTCCCACTATAATTCAACCCTACAATAATTATAAAAAAAATAATAATAATAATAATAAAACACATTCCACCCGACCCAACAACCGTTTTTATCTCCCCCTCTTTTTTCCTGACTACCATTCCCTTCAAATTTCTCGGGTTGAACACATCCTCCACAAACCCGGGCCTACCATCATCCACTCACACAGATTGAGAGAGAGAGAGAGAGAGAGAGAGAGAGAGCAACTGGCTTGTAATTACTATTGGGAAGCTATTTTTTATTTTTTAATGGGTTCCATTTCAAACCCGTTTTACAAAAAAGTACATCATCAGATTCAAATATAAACTAGAAACTATATACCTAAATTAACCTATAATAAGCTTGTAATAATTTTCACGACCCTTTTTTTTGTTTGATCTTGATCTTCATCTTTGAAGCAGTTGTTGTTGTGGAATTTCCATGAAGTTGTTCCGGTCTGTGACTGTTTTGTGTTCCTTTTGATGATTGAGATTTCTTCCTTCTTTTCATCCCAAAGGAAGTAAGTTTCCTCCTTTCCGACTCGCTTATTGTCTCAAGCTTCGGTTTCCATTGCCGACACCCCACAAGCTGCGTATAATCCTTCTGCAACTGAAGCGTATTGCAAACTCTACCTTTAGCTATGCTGGACTTTTCCTCCTCCTCTTTTATCTTTCCTTCCTCCATTAATTTGGATATGAACTCATCTGATACCCGTATCTGAAGAGACCCGGAAGGAGTTTTCTGGATATCGAACGGTTGGCAAGTCGCAGCCGCCTTCTTTAAGAAATCGTTCTTTGTATTACTGGAGGAGGAGGAAGATGATTGAGATGGCGAGGAGGCGAATGAGGCTATGGTGACGAATGATAGGACGGACTGAAAGAAATGCTTTGGGAGGAGAAAGTACTTTTGGCCCAGCTGGAGCTCGTCGTTCTCAGAGAGAGCTGGGATCTTCTTGCCGATGTAGAAGGAGTCAGAATGACAGACGAGGTGTTTGGGGAACTCGAGCATGAGTTGGGAAACATAGATGGGTTGGTGGTAGATCTTCACGAGGCCGTCTGATTTGATGAGCTTTATGGTCTTCACTGGTGGCTCGGGACGGAGCTGCACGCAGGAGACGTGGTTCCCCATCAAATGAAAGCACCATGGAATCATGTGGAGGCTTAAAAACTTGATTCCCATCACCTCATAAGCCTAGAAAATACACCTTCAAAAATAATAATCGGATGAGCAGATGCAAAAGGAGGAAAGCATAGGTTGGAAGTATCAGAAGGAAAGAAGGATTTGGTTTGGTGATCGTATTGGGTGACTGGGTTGCATTGATGGATCAAAACACTGGTTCATGTGTGTGTGTGTCTGTGTATAATTATATGAAGCGTATATGGATTGAATGAAAGAAATAACAAACCCAGATGGGTAAACAAGAAACCCAGGTGAGAAAGCACAAAAGGAGAGAAACCCAGATAAGAAATAACAGTTTTTTTCTTTTCTTTTTTGTGAGTAGATCAGAGGATAAGAAAAGCAGAGGAAGAAGGTTTCGGGGGTTGAGGAGTCGTCACTCGTCAGTGGTAGTCTTTCTGATCAGAGCCAGATAAAGAGGAAGGGTAGAGGGTGAGTGCATGCTAATATATATATATATATATATATGAAAATTTTATATATAGAGAAGGAGATAACGTAAAGGTGAATAAAAAACATATATCTTAGATGTATTCGCCAACAAAATAATATAAAGTTAGGGGGATGGATTGCGATATGGAAATGGAAATAGAAATGGAGAATATTATGAAATAGAAAGGAGAGCTTGGTTTTTTGTGAGGAGAGGCGTGAGACCCGGGTAAAGCCTTTTATTTAATTTATTTTTTGGATGGTACAGACTACATAGTATTTTTTTTTTTGGACGCTTTGACAATTCTTTTGACTGAAACTCTCTCTAACGCTGCCGTCGTGTTTTTCCTTTTCTTTGTGTGTGTTACTTTTCTTTGGCTTTGCAGTGTTGAATCCGTGTACATTGATGAATAGTTGAATACCACACCCATACACTTTGCGTTCGAATGATCTCCAGTCTCACCGGAGGGATATCTCGCCAATAGATAATCCAGTGAAGCTACCACACAAGGGTATTGTAGTAATACAGAAGGTACCTGCCAATCTGGAACAAATCTTCTGTGACCAAGTGTGACGTGTATCACAGACTGACATGCTTTGTTTTCGAACTTTGTCTTTATTTTGGAGACCTACCTTTTGAATTGAACACTTTATTTAGCACTTTTAACCCTATAAACACCACATATCAGCCTGTGATGTGGTGACACGTGGTCACACTCTATTTTGGCCACAGGAGAAATTTTTCTATTTTGTCAGGCCTCGTGTGCATCGTGCATTGATTGGTAATGGCATGATTTCTCTCCAGTTATACTGGACTGGAGATGATTTTAACTCTTTTAACTTTTCTTTCACCTTCTTTTTTTTGTTTGGATATCTTCGCTAAACTCTTCCCCTTTTTTACGTTCTTTCTATTCTTTAGTGTTTCTCCGAGCCAAAAAGAGGTTTTTAAAAACAGATCCCGCCTTGATGAGGCTTCGGCTGGCAATAACAGAGTTATGTCGCCCCCACGATATAATAGTGGGTATGTACGACCCCGAGAACTAGAAATAATGGCTCATTCACAATGGCAATCCATCAAAATATGGGTCCCGCCTAGGAGATCACTAGATGATCACATCCATACAATAATCTGTGGAGCTCCCAATTTCATCCATAATAATCATAAAAAGGGGACAGTTGAGATCCCACGTAAATATGTTGGATTTTATGTAAAATTCAAAGTATGAAGTAATCGTTTTGTTTCTCTTTCTTTACGACTTTCAAACTTGGAATCAAGACTCTCGAATGGCCAAATTTATCCACTAGATAGTAGATACAGTGAACGAGGGCACCCTGTAACATATCTGGCCATTTTGAGAGAACCCCTTCTTCCCTACTAGTCGTTGGAAAAAATCAAGATGGATAAAAAAAAATTTAAAAAAAAGGGGTCTATCCTTCAATAATAAATTAACGAACGGAATGGATAATAGATGATAGAAGCGAGAAAAGTCTTTATAAAGAAATTAGAAGAAGTGAGTTAGAATGAAGCAAGCATATTCAAAGGCATCTTTCTTTCTTTCTTTCTTTCTTTCTTTCTTTCTTTTTTTGTTTTTATAGGAAAGAAAGAATATAGAACTCCTTTGTTTCTCTTCTCTCATCGTTGTTTATGTGTGTATGTTTAGCCTGGTCTAAGGAAAGGGTGACAACAAAGAACAAAGAACAAACAAACAATTCCCTGTGGGTTGCAATCTGTGATGGAATCTGAACCTCTTTTCTTCTTTTTAGTCCTTGTTATTGAAATTGGAATAAACATGGGTTTGCAGAGATTACATATTTAAAATTCAAAGTTTTCACTCTTATCCACATCTTGAACCACTCGTGCAACATGTTCCTTCTCAAGTATTAAAGTGTTATTTATCAGTTGGGGTTCCTTCTTCGTATCACCAACCAGGTACCAATGTTTCGGTTTCATAAACTCCAATTTCGACCGCCTGGTGCCCTTGAGAGTTCCTGGGTTCGGACTTGGAGACCAAACCGAGTCAATCATCCAGTTTTGAACAAACTATGCTATGTGAGTCTGAATTCAATGCGTGAAGTTTAAGCCTTGTTTTTTTTAAGTTAACTCACTGCTTTTTTTTTTTTTACCTCCCGCCCCCCAAAAAGAAGTTAACTCAGAGCTTAGATCAGATTCAAAGTGAGTTTTATATCTGTCGTCCTGCATCACATGTCACTAATAAGTGACCCTAGAGCTTACTTGGGAAGACCATAGCCTTTGTGTATGTGTGTTTGTGTGTGTGGTATCCAATGGGCATGGATATTTTAAATGCTTGAATCATCAATGTTAATTAGTCCCTAAGCTTCACTCTCACCCAGACACTAACCCTTTCCGTATCAACTACTCTTTTATGGTTTTTTTAGTACTGAGGTTGCGTACGACAAGGATTTCTGTCGCTCCATTCTTCATGGATATGCACAGAAGTCAAGTTGGAGACTGGGATTTAGATTAAGGGCTCACTTATATTCCACATATCCCTTGGTTTTCCAACCATGCTATGTGGAAAAGGATTAACCCGTGCTTGACCAAAGTTTTTAGAATAGCAAGCCAAGTTTGTCTTCTTCTTCTATTTTTTTTTTAATACACATCAAAGCTCTTACAATTAGGAAACACTTGATTCCATATATCCATGTATACTTGCAAAGAGAATACTTAGATGATAAATTTGAGAACTAGCCGTCTTAGAATAATATGTGCCTAGACAAAACCATTCACACTTTCTCTATGACTATTCAAGTGCATTCATTTATTTTATCCAAAGGATTAATGTTTCTTTTATTACATACATTGTATTGTATATATAAAGTATTTCAACATGTCTTTTACCAAAAAAATGTACTTCCAACATGTCACATAAGATAATCGTAAGGTCCTCAAGTACTTCAGTAGAACATAACCTATACACTGAGATCATGTATGCAGGAGATTGAATTATCCATTAATAATAAACTAGAGTTATATGACATGGTAATACTATCTCGATCATTGGAGTAATAGATTCTAAACCTGCATATGGGTGTGAAATTATATGTATTAGATCAATCAACTGTTGAACATCGTATGGAATGATTATTGTTAGTATGAAGTGTAGTTCATTATAAAGGAAACAAATTATCTAGCTTTGCAAGACCTACAATATACTATGTTATTTATGTAACATACTATGTTATTTATGTAACATTGATATTACAAGATAATGATGCCTAATTAGGGGCTATATATAACCAGGTTGAGTTGCACGCATAGTATGCAGATAATGTGGGTTTTTAACAAGAAATTAACAACTTATATAAGAATATATTATATTCAAGAGTGTATCTCATATCAATTACAATAAATAAAAAAAATCAATCCGGTGTCAATTTAATAAAATTGTTTCATAAAATGTTTATTTAGCATATTATATTATGTAAATATATTATTTTAACGTCTTTAAATTAGTTTTAAAGAGTCCAATTAGTGAGAATCAATAATAATTAATTATGCATGATCTAAGGACTAGACAATCATCCATTCACATTGACTTGTATGGGATATTGTTTGATGGAAACTAATTTGTGACATATTGTATGAGAAAACTCTATTTGTAATTCTTTTTTCTTTAGATGTTTAAAAATAATGTGACAATGGTTATTATTGTGTCTTGTGTAATTCCAAAGATGTTCAAATAAAAGTTCTGAAACCCTGATTTTTTTTTTAGGAGTAAGATTCCCAATCCAATCAAGTTAGGCACATCTATGGAAATAGATCTCACACCTCATTGTATGAGATCCTTAATGGATCCCGACCCACCTCCCTCTGTTCCTAGGGTATTTTAGATTTATAACTATACAGGGTGTTTAACCTTAAAGGCTATCATATCTAGTCTGCGCTACAAATCCTAAAAAGTTGTTTGGAAAGTTTATGTGAATGTCAAAAGAGGTAAAATGTTTGGACCGTTAAGAGAGGTATTTCCATTACTAATTTCGCCTTATTTTATGTTTAGAAATTACTAGTTATTTATATGGTATATTAAATAAAATAAAGACTGTAATTGATGTAATCTAAAGAGTAAATATAAACTTTTACATCATTCATTTGTGAGTTTTAGCCCAAAAAATCAAACAAAAACTTGCACGATGAACATCACTTTTACCACGGCTCCAATGTGTTCCTTAACCAAGCCATTCCATTGAGTATGAGTCACCACCTCACTCTTCCACAAGCAAAAGCTTAGAGGCTTAGTCTCCTCTGACTACTTGGGACATTATGGCGTCAAATTTTATTTCACTTTGGAATGAGGATTATTTAAAACTTTTCTCAGGGAACAACTCTGATATTGTTCACATAGGGGTATTTAGCGTTGCAAGGTCATCCTTGTTAATTTACACCGGATTCCACATACCCAATGCTATTTGGGTCAAAAGCTAGTGATGTTTTAGGCTAGTAGATTGTTACCATCTATGGTGTAGTACTTCATTCAAATTGTTCCTTTTCAACAAGGATTGATCAGAATTATTTGATCCAATTGGATTTCACCCAAAGATAGTAGTATACCGTGAAGAGATTTATTATATTAAAGAATCAAGTAAATCTCCTTCATGTTAAGATAACACCGGAAGTTTTGATCTAATTTTGATCCAAAGAGGAAAAACAATCGGTTAAAATAGAATAATCATCTATTTATGTGCATAGCATAGATACACCACAAAATTGAGATAAAAGAAGTTTAATCATAGGATTGGTCGTGAAAAATTTTTGGGATAAGGAGTTGTTGAGAAATATGAATCTAGAAAGAAATTTTGTAATTCTAGCACCACCATAGTCTACAGAGCCATGGTTTAAACATAACCATTGTTTAAAAAAAACATAAATCCATCAGCTTATTTGTTCCTATTCATTGAATTAGTTTGATATATATATATATATGTGGATGGTTTTTTCACCTTGACCCAGGTTTGGGTGAATCATATAGTTAGAGTGGGTTCAATCCATGTCTCACTCAAGAAGACTATTACAAGCCTCGAAGAGAAGAAAAGATGAACAACTGTAACTTTTATTGATATGAAAATTGATAGTACAATACAGATATCTTACCTAATCTTAAGAGTCGCAACTCTTATCTGAGTGTCCTCCTAGTAATGAACAAATCAATGATAAGAGTAAGGAATGAATCACATTCAAACATTAAGACTAAGTTATAAATTAACTTATGCTACTCATCTTAAGATAGATTAACTCATACTCTTAAGGTAAATCATATTTGATGATGATATTGACATTATTTCTTTCTATTGTTTATCACTCATTTATACCGGATTAGTTGGTTATACCATTTGTTCCATGTTATAGGATGGTTATTCCCCTTATCTTGCTTATTTATTCAACCAATATCTCTACTCTTCATCGTGGTGTCGAATGTCAATCATAGGGGTGCATCGTGCTCCTATAAACAACGATCCACGTTTATTCTTAGGATGCATCGTATGCCTATAAACAGTGATCTTTGTCCATTATATGCAAACTATCAAAACACAAGGCATAGCCTAGCAGAACCCATTTCCTTGGCTTTCCTGCCAAAAGTTTGCCTCATATCTTTACTCTAGTAGATGGATTTGAGATTAGTTGAATTCCCGTGCCTTAAATCCGATGAAAGGATTACAATTGGTGTCAACAATATATATATGCTTTTACTTTCTTATCTTCATACCCACAATTGATTGGTATACCTATAATAATATGAATGATTTGTTATTCATTCAATTTCTGGGTCATAATCATTTTGTAGGAGAGATGGGTGAGTGGTTTGGGGCATAGTATTAAAAGTAGTATGTAAGGTTTTGTGTAATGAGGGTTTTAAAGTGAGCGAGAATGAAAATATCCGTTTCCTTGTTGTTCCATTTTGTGATAAATGAATGAGATAAAAATTTGGATTAAACTCGTTCCATCATATTATTTTGGTGATAAGGGTGCAAATTTTTCCTCACATTTTTTGTTTTGTTTTTATTAGGTTCAAATGTGATGGGAATAATATTACATAAATAGTAACTTATTTATTTTTCAAACCAACCGTTTTAATATGTATTCTTTGAATATTGATAAATCTTTTTATTGGAATGTGTTAAGAGTACGTCAAATATTTTGGCAATTCCTTGTGAAGGGATGAATCAAGATAATTTAGAATAAAAGCTCTACATTAATTTCCTTCCCTAGTTCCCTGCTAAATCTCATAATTTAGGAAGGTTAAACGGAAAAGGAAAAGAGGAAAAAGAAGAGCATTACAAAATTGAGAATGTCCAATCAAAGCTAGTAAATATTGTATACCATTGTCTTAGACCAACATCGTTTATACCATTATACCCATTTGTTCCAAAAGGGAGGTGTTTTCTTTTCCCTAATTTTAAGGCTACTTAGGCCCGTAGATAGATGCATCATAGAACAGGACCCACACACCTCTAATAGGGGAATGAAGTAGCGAACATTACATACAAGTGCTGATGAGCGGATCGGGTTAGGTGGAATCTTGGTGAAAACCCAAGCAAAACTAATAAATAAAAAGACTAGGGTTTGGTTGGGGATGCCAAACCCTAACTACGCCGATTATTAATTAATTAGATTGCAATTCAAATTTCAAACAAACTAAGGAGGAATCCAGTTGGACTGCGTCAAGGGTTGCCCACCCTACTGAAACTGAAACTGAAACTGGGAAGAGTCGGTGTTCCCAATCTCTAATTCTCTATATACCTTTGATTAAGCCCACCATTCAGGCACCTGTCTCTTCTTATAGTAGTTACTGTTGTGGTGGAAAAACCAACTTGGTACCTTACCAATCAATTATAGCCCATGGACATAAATTCCAGATTCTCTAATATATATTGTCAGCATAGGCGTCTCATGGTGTAGCTTTTGGTCTTGTTTAGGCCCCACCCACCCTCCCTCACATCTCCTTTTTACAAAATAATAATCCAAACAAACGTGGGAGTTTTCTTTGAGAACCTTTCTTAGTTGGTCTCGAGGTGACTATGACCTATATAGATTATGTACTACTTAGACCTTTCCTTTTCTTTCACCGTTGGGATTTATATCTTGCAGAACAAGTTTGAGGTATATAGATGGGTGTCAAAAGTTTATTCTAATCCGACGTTAATAAATAAAGCGTCCCTTCACACTATGTAAAGACCCTTCATCGAATTAAACTCCTCCCTTGATAATAAGTAATAATAACCTATTATAGACTTACAAATGCAGGTTTTCTCTCTCTCTCTCTCTCTCTCTCTCTCTCACACAGTAAGAGTCTAAGAGAGTTAGGTTTCCTGTCTCCATCTTTGACCCAAAAAACCACGTGTAAACCCTCCAAAAGTATAGAGAAGACAAAAGTAGGTATTACTTTGTTCTTCTACGACCGTCTTTTCTCTCTCTAGAATGCGCTTCACATGTTTCCACTTTTTAGTTTGAATTGCCCACCTTTAGACAGAATGAGTGAGGAAAGAAAATGTTGTGTGGTGAAAGTGTTTGTAGTGTGTATGGTGATTAGCTGACGTGTTCCGGGTTTAAAATGTTCAAGGTCTGTGTCAACACAGAATAATTCTCCATTTGGTATCTATAGTTAAAGAAATTTTTGAAGCCCAAATTAGGTATCTTTAAAGTAGAGTACAGCTTTTAATCGGATGGACAGTCTAATAAGCATCTATTTCATGAAAGAAGTTGTGTTGCATACGTTAGGCTATTTTATGATCCGACTTGAGGTTTAAAACTGTTGAAAGCCTTGCACTCATAAGATTAAAAATAACAAGAAACAATAAATACGATCACAAAATTGTCAACTTCCACAGTGTTTGTAAATGAGTATTTTTCTATTCATTAATTAAAAAGAAATATAGGAAAATGTAATGGTGTTTTCACTCTCTCCTCCTCTCTGTACCCTGTCAGGGGGAGGATACATCAGCACTGACAAGAGAAATGCACCCCCACACCCCCCTGAAAAAAAAGTGAAAATCACTTGTCGCTGCTGATGTGCCCATTGCCTGACAAGGGGTAGAGAGGAGTGGATACAATCCACCCTCTTGAGGATAATAACCCCAAAGCTTAAAAAAGTTTCCACTACATAGACACATAAAATAGAAAGATAATTGGCCATATAACATCATCTTAAATAGGGCTCATTTCCAAACAGAATAGAGTTAGAAAACCCAATCTTAATGAAACTATGATTGACATATAAGAGGTGAAGGAGGAGTTGGTTTCTTAAATGAAAACCACTCCTAATACGACACCATTCCAACATTTTCCTAATTGAATACTAATTTCTCTTTTAATGAGAAAAATGTCTCCAAACACAGGTATCTTTCGTTAACAATCACTAGGTTATAAGAAGTTTGGGAGAAGTTTTGTACCATACAAACTTCTCCCTTACAATCAGTTTTGCCAACAAATCAGTTACATTGTCATCAGTGCAAATCTTCTGTAATGAAACATTTTCATATTCCATAATCACGAGCAAAGTGATACTGAATATCAATGTGTTTTGTCCAAACATGCTAAACTAGATTTGTTGTTAAGTGCAAAGCAAGAAATGTGACATGTACTCCAAAAAAATCAAATTAAGGTGAGTGCTTTCCAATTTTTTAGGGTATGTATCACACTGTAGTGCACAGAAGACTTCATGCATGACTTTAAGGGCAAGAGAGGATATGAGGGCCTTAAATTTACATTCTTCCAAAAGGTGATGGTCCTCTATTGGCTTGTTCTTTGAAAATTTTGAGACACGAACTACCTCCAATGCATGCATCGCTTTCTATAATTACTAGCGAATGTACCAATACTCGCAAGGGTGATTAGCCAAAAATGTATTTATTGAAGCAAATAGTGATCTTTAAAAAACAAAAGATTAATATGAAAATAATTTTAAAAACAAAACAAAGTCATAAGAGTGGGATTGTGGGAGAGTGGGAGAGGTGGGGAAGAACAAAAAGCCTAATAAATTACTTGGATTTAACCAAAATAGAAAAGGCCAGTAGTTTCAACATGCAACCTCAAGTTATTAAACAAAATCATTAAGATTATGGATCTTACAACACATAGTTGATTAATTTGAAGTCATTACATGAGATACAATTGTGGTTCTAAAATCACAAGTCAACTTGAAAAAAATGCAATTTGAGACGCCCTTACAATAAGACAGAACCATATTCACACATCAATCTTTAACACAAACTTATAACATAAACCTAACATTACATCAATTTTGCATTTTCCCTATTTATTTTAATGTTAAGCACTTGAGTAGTTTTTGTGCACTCAAGTCCATGCACAATGCATGTGCACGGACCAGAGAGCAAACACATCAGTGCCGAAAAGTGATAAGCACGCCCCCAAAAAGTCTAAATCACTTTTTGGCACTGATGTGTTTATCCCTGATCTGTGCACATATATTGTACACAGATTTTGTGTGCACAAAAGCCCAACTCGTTAGGCATGGGTCAACACCATAAAAATAAGATGGAAAAATCTTACACTTCACATAATCTGACAAAGACACCAAGCAAATAATGCAACCAGTCAACAATCAGCTAGCCAAAGCATCACAAATAGTTAAAAAATGACAGTACCTTACAAGTATGGTGAATAACTCCAAAAGACACTCTTGCATACAGCCAGCACATGTCTGAGCAGGATTTGCATCCCGTGTCACAGAAAAACGTAAGCACCTTGTTGTGTCTTTGTCTTCATTATAAGCCTAAGCCTCTGATTCAAGTGGTGCTAGTGAAACCCCAACCAATGAAGAGGCTATCAGGAATTGTAAATAGTCTCTTTAAATAATCATTGTAACAGTTCACACAAGTTCACATCCTCGACCCATGGATTCCTGAAAAACATAGGAAATTTATAAATCTAATTAATTGAATTGGAACTTCAAACATTTCACTTCAACAACAACCCCCGTTTTTGGGTAAATATCCATGATCGTTAGAGAACAAAAATAACTCGAGATGAAATCCAC
Organism: Platanus orientalis; assembly: GCA_025762735.1. Taxonomy (NCBI): domain Eukaryota; kingdom Viridiplantae; phylum Streptophyta; class Magnoliopsida; order Proteales; family Platanaceae; genus Platanus; species Platanus orientalis. The sequence continues at coordinate 14,441 of JAOXJP010041793.1, forward strand.
AAACAGAGCATCACGATAAGCCATAGATATGCTGCTCAACAGACATATACCTCCCTGCAGACCAGGAGCCATCAAAATTGAGCGCTTGTAGCTTCCAAAAGGAGAGAACCCTATTTATTGATTTATTTATTTATTTATGCATCTGAGAGAGAAAGAGAGAAAGAGAAACAGACAACAGGTTAGCAGAAAGAGAGATGTCGCTGCAGTTCCTGAAGTGGAGAGACCAAGTGGTTGAATATCACATGTCATACCAAAAAATAATAACAAAAAAAGAGGAAAAATCCAAAATGTTTGAAAACTTATCTTTGTTCTTAATGTCAGAAGTGAATGCAAGAGAAAATGCAGAGGATTTGTTGCTCTGGATAAACGAATGAGTGCAAAGGGGGGGGGAGGAATACAAAATCCCTAACAAAGTTCCTTACCTATATAAAAAAAAATCTCATTATCCTGAGCAAGTTTATATGTGAAGTAGTGGGGTGGTCTAGGAAAGAAACGAAGAAGAGAGGGAGAATAGAGAGGACAATGAAGGAGATGTTTAACCTAAAAAAAAAAAAAAAGAGTAAAGATGAAAGAGGAAGGGTGTCACACCTCGAAATCCATACCAGAAGGCCTATGAATTTCAGTACATGACATTAAACATTCATTCATTCATTCTTAATCTGTAAATTTTATATATATTTTTTATTATTCTTTTCATTCATATGCAACAGAATTACATATCATAAATCATAACTATCTATATCCTATGATCAATTTGTAATAAAATTTTCATAAACCTAAAAATAATTCATAATCATGTCTTAGCATTTCTCATTCACATAAATTAATAGTCTGACATAAATTAAACCATCATCTAAAAATCAAATATCAAGTTTAAACCAAAATTCATTAACTTATTACATTTTTTTTCAAATAAACTAAAATAAAATACTGAACTGAAATAAAATAAAGTAATGTCTCAATGTCTCATAGCATTTATCTAATCTTCTAACTCTTTAATCTTGCTTGTCAGCATCGCTATGTAGCTATCTCCCCATCATCTGTGGTGCCAAATTTGGGGTGAGTTTGACAAACTCAACAAGTAACAATAAACTAAAGAATACTGGATCAAGACTTAGCACGATCAAAATGAAATAGATAGTTGTATCTTTTTTAACAATATACGAAACTAAACAATTAACATATAAAAAATATACTGAACCGAAAACATTTAAGGACATACTCATATAGACAATCTAAACAGAATAAAACAAATGCATATAGCTGAATTGAATTGAATAAAATGTGTAAAACGGATATATAAGCCAATACAGATAACAATTACACCATTTAATCACCGGTGAAAATGGTCAGTCACACCATTTAAATCCAGATAAAAAGGGTCCAGTCATATCATTTAGTCTCCGATGAGAAGAGTCTAGTCACACCATTTAACCTCTAGTGAGAAAAGTTCAGTACAGTTCACACCATAAACCAAGTGTGATGAGTATCATTTTTCATCTCCCTTGATGACAAAATGTGACTTATAACAATATCATAACAGAAACCAATCAACAATCATAATAGCAGTACAAAACATATAACAATCTATATCAAAATATAAGCAAATTCATAGCACTTTAAACTATAGATGTTTGATCATCTTAAACACAGAACTGTGAAACAATCGATTTGTACTATAATCATGAAGAACATAAAACATTCAGATCATCAATCAATCATATAACATATATAATTTTTTACAAATTAAGATGATGGTCTCTATGATCATATAAAAACAATTATCAAAACTAAAAGTACTTATGTTCTTCAAAACGGAAAATATCTCTTTAAAATCATTGAATTTGGAACTTTAAATCGGATTACAACTTGTAGCAAATCAATCATTAACATGTAGAATATGAATCTAAACAAAATAAAACCTTAGA
>JAOXJP010041804.1:0-16367 GCA_025762735.1 Platanus orientalis
CACCTGTATTTTCGGGGTTTCTTATGAATTTTCACACAAGTGCAAATGGGTCAATGTAGTTCAATTATTTATAACTCGGCCTAGCCCAACATGAATCAAACTCAATCAACCAAGCCCAATCCAACCAGCTTGGCTTCTGTGTGCACAGAATCCATGCACAATATATGTGCAGGGACCTGGTAGTGCTTGCATCAGCACCAAAAAGTGATTTACACTTTTTGGGACATATGCTTATCATTTTTTGGTGTTAATCCAAGCACTCCCAAGTCTTTGCACATGCATTGTGCATAGATTTTGTGTGCATAGAAGCCAAGGGGCAACCAGCCCATTGTGGTCCCCTAATCAATAAGGAAGGAGCATGGACCCTCTATGCCTAATTGACTAATTTATCTATTTCATGAGCTATCTACACATGAATCGAACCAAGTCATCCAACACAAGAAGTAAATATACAAAAGACACTGTCACTCTAATACACGAAAAAGGTGAATGGGACACAAAAAGTGGGAAAAAATTATGTGAAAATGAATCTCGTGAGAACTGTGCAAATGGCACCAGGGTGCAAACACATCAGTGCCCAAAGGTGATTAGTGCCCCCTAAAAAGTGTAAATCACTTTTTGGTACTGATGCGTCAGCCCCTCTGGTGGCGTTTGCACAGTTCTCATGAGACTAAGACTCGTTTTCACATCATCCGAGCCCCAAGAAGCTCATTTGTGACCACTAACTTGTGAATTTTGGAACAGCGTGGGGCCTCGCTAGGAGCCAGGGCGTCTGTGAAGGCCGTTACAAACATGTGAGCACTATGGGCCTATGGGGTCCGTAACACCTAAGCCATGTTACACGATCTCCTTTGTTACAGGATCGTGTAACAAAAGAAATCTAAGCAGGCGCTTTCAAATTACAAATTATATGTAAGTACATGTCATTTTTTCATTATTGGTCTCAGTAGATGTGATGCATGTGGTACAGAGGAGCAGGAGGGATGAAGACAAAAATGAAAAAAGAAAGAAAGTTTATCTTATTATTATTTTGAAAAATAATAATGTAGACATGTCTATAATATTATTAGGAAAACGATCTATTACATCAAGTTTGTCTGTCCCCTCATGTCCCCACACACAAAATGTGAGATGTGAAGGGCTAAAACTGTAAAAACAGTTTTCAAATGAAAAAAATAGGTATCCATAATAATTTATTATGCGGGTGGGATTTGGTAGGACTCCTAAAGTTAGCCTAAAGTATGAATGACATTAGGGGCCGATACATCAACACAGGGGGATGCCTTTCACTTTTTGGCACTGATGTGTTGGCCCCTAATTCCATTCTTACTTTAGGCAAACTTTAAGTTGCATAGGTTTTATGGATTAAGTTGCATAGGTTTTAAGTTGCATAGGTTCAAATGAAACATTTGCTCCTTATTTAATTCAAAAATGAAATGAATGTTCGGTCCAGGATTTGGTGTCTAGAACATGAGGGGACTTAACGGGGGATGCCTTGGTGTCCTAGACATGAAATCCTGGACAGGACATTTGTTGTAGCAGATCCTTTGCTGTGTCCAAAAACCATCACGTGTCAGCCTATGGTGTGAGGATACGAAATAACATACTGTTTTAGGTATAACAGATCCTTTTCCTTATTCTTATTATTTTGAAAGAAAAAAAAAAAAATTTCTAGACACACTGCTTAGATTCCTTTGTTACACGATCTCCTCTTTTAGACATATGGAGGGATGATGGAGGTTACTAGGCTTAAACTTGCCAAACGGTATTAGTGTAATATGTTGAATACCTGGAACGTTTTTTGATTGCCACGTATAAGATTTCTAGTCGATATAATATAGATCCCTTGGCAACACAATTCAAGATTAGAAGCTTTTGATTTGTAAAACATATGACACACCAAAATTGCAATACTTCTTGAAATCTGGATGGGAAATGCCAACTCAACTTTTACTTTCGGTTTGACCCTTGTAGGGGTCCTACCAAGGCGACACAACTCGATTCGGTCTTTTAGGTTTAAACCCTAAACATGCAAGTCTGAGTTTTTAGGTTATTTTAACTTACACCAGTTATACAAGCCCAACCCAAGTTGGAGACCGGATGTCAATTGGTGAAAGCAATGATTTGCTGTTTATCCTGATTTGACTTTGGTCTGGTTTGATGAACCAAAGTGATAAACAAATCTTGAGTGGTTCAACCAGCCGGTTATTTTGGTTTTGCATACAACAGATCAATTTTAACTAATATCAAAAGCAACTTATAGGGAAGGCCTACTTGGGCTTTAAATGAGCTGCTATGTAAATGTTTTATATGTCCTACCTTTGTAAATTTTTCCTTCCTCTTTCCAAAAGAATTAACATTTCTCTCCTAAGATCTGAAAAATAAACAAGACTAACGGACAAATCTGTATGTGACCATGCTATCGAATACAAAATAAATATTGTGACTAAAATCTGTGTGTGTGTGTGTGAACACGTTGTAGATTGACATGGGTTGTTAGGGTTAAAAGCGTGAAAAAAAAGCGTCCAGTTCAAAAAGTAGGTATCCAAAAAGGGGGCTTCTAAATACACTCCACAAATTTATTTTTACACCCGAGTTTTAAAGTTTTTTATATTCTAACAAATATTTTGACTAAAATTACTTTTTTAACCTTTCTCTTTACACTTTATCCCATCTCTCTCCTACCATTCCAACGAATAAGAGGAAGAGCTCTTCTCACTCTGGTAGCAACCCCGATGAAGGCGAAATCTGTTTTTCGTTTTGTTTTTGGAGCTGGGCTGTTCAGTCCTGTATGGCCAAACAAAAGGCCTCTGCTCAGTCCTAATCGTCTTTTGTTCGGCCGTACAAAGTTGAACAGAAGGCCTTTATTCAGCCACATTCAGCAATGTGTGGCTGAACAACACAGTTCTAAAAGGAAAAAAGAAAAATGGATTTCGTCACGGTGGATTTCATCATCACCGTCATTGGGGTCGCTGCCACTGTCACTAGTGTGGGAAGAGTTCTTCGTTGGAATGTAAGGGGGTGAGTGGGGTGAAAGGGGGTATTTTAGGATAAGAGGTGAGGGGAAGAAAGAATTAGAGTGTGAAGATAATTTTTTTGGGTGTATTTAGAAGTTCCCATCCAAAAAGAGGCCAAATTCAAAAACAATATGTCAGTCTTGGCACATTTAGAGAGGCTCACAGGGTGACGGACACTTTTTTATTACAAACAATCATTCTCCTATCAAATAGTCCGGACTGATAGGTTGTAGCTTATAGCTTACCATAAACGCTAGACACTTTTTCATCCCACAACATTTTCTTCCGTCAAATAAAATATGAGATGCCCAATTCTTCAGGATGAATATGGCTACAGCGTGTCGGTGGAGTACCATGGGCATTGATGAATATAAATGAAATTTATTTCCAAACCCTAAATGTGTAGAAATAAAAGAATTTGAATAATTTGCAATTAGGTGATATAGATTTATACTCTTAATACAATGTTAAAATAGACATGTCATTCCAAATGAAAGCCAAAGGAAATAGCCATGGCATCCGGTTAAAGAAGATTTCGTTGTTTACAGGGTAATTGTTCAATATTGGACGGTGTGTCACGGTCAGATTTTTCTCTCTGTCAAAACCGTGCAGCACCTCGACCATCACGCAGCCAAGGTCAGCCTTCTAGCCATCTGAGTCCTTCAACTGATCCATCGACATGCCCTGTGTGCATTGAATGCTCAGACACTTCGATGTCTATGGCGTGTCATTGAAATGCGCCTCAAACGACTCCGGAGTCCTCGACGCTCTGCCTACATGCCCACCGAAGGCCATGACACCTTACCCGGGTGTCATGCCTTTCCACGAAAGACCTCGTCCCGAGTCTTGCCATGCCACCACCGTGGTTGTCCAAAGCTAAGCCAAGATTTTGCTTAGCACAGGAACAAGGCACATCCAAGCACACCAAGGTAACGGGATAGTCCAATCACCCCCATGAGTTGTCACTGTCGTATAGCGCATGCTAGTAGCATCCATGTGGGCTAACCTTCACCTGAAGGTTAATGCGTAGTGCCGCCCCCAACCCACGTTGGGGAATGCCTTGCAGTTTAAGCTCATGCGGGTTAGGAGCATGCCGCCTACGCATAGCTATAATATGTTGTGCCCTTTATGCATTAGCATGCCTCCAGCCCATGCCAAGGGCTTGGGTGTCTTAGGACCACCCATCCCTCCTCAAGGTGTATGTTAAAGCCTTTCTAGGATTGTTGGAACATCACCGGGTACAGAAAATCATACTGTACCTTACGAGAATGCCATCATGCTACATACTAGGCCACTTGTGCCACACACTAGGCCACCTATGCCCCATGCCTTGACATGTCCGTGACATCCTCCCCCACTTGTCTGGTTAATGCCCTCGTCAACACGCCCACAACTAGTGCTTGTTTCGGCCTGCACACCTCTCCCCTGCCTCGACAACTATCGATCAACGCCTAGTACCACACTGAACTCGGTTAGGATCCTCTATATACTGCCTACTCCACGACCTATCATGGTCTACCCCACACACACCAAGTGCTAATTTCGGTCTGTACACCTCTTCCCCTGCCTCGACTACTCCCGATCATCGCTTAGTACCAAACTGAACTCGGCTTGGAATCCCTGTACACCACCTACTCAATGACCAACCATGGTCTCCAAGACACTTCATGTGCCACCCTGCACAGTTCATCGCACAAAAACACCTTAATATACACAATCCATCGTGTGTGTACACGTTCCGTTGTGCACCAAAGTCCACTGAATCTTAACATCTGCGGCTTTAAACATCCTCTGAACACAGCTCAGCCAGCGAACAAACCCAGCCCAAGCTCTGCTCTGCCCTAGATATCAGTCCAACTTCGCCTTACCCCAAGGCACGATCCTTAGACCGCTTCGCGCACCTCGCACCCAAACGCTTAGCTCTCCCAAACCAAGCTGTGACTCAGTCAATTGAGTCACGAATCTCTCCCCCGAAATTCCCTACACATGCACCTCTCAAGGTGTGGCTCGCAAGCCAACCGCAATCCATCGCGGCATAGTACTCCCTTCCACTAGGACTCATACAACATGAATTTGTCTTTCTTTCGACTTATCCACTCCAAATTGCCCTTGATTCTGATTCACAGGCTTTTGTGTAGTCCCATACCTACTATGGCTCCCTGTAGGTCCAACCAAGCTGCATCCAACACGGCCAACAACCCTGTCCGTTGTTCTAAACCGCCATGCACTATCCGTCGTGCAATGCCTCCTCTGAGGACTTCCAACCACCTCTGCATTTGTCAACGCGGCAATCAACCCATATTGACCTGCATTCCATCCACAAGTCCTCTGACCTTTCCATGTCATGGGACTCAGTCCATCGAGCTCCCTTCACTGTGGCCAACACTGCTTCTCTGGTGCTCAGTCAAACCATGTCTACCTTTACAAACTGTGCCAATGTAGCCATCAACCCACACTGACTTTCACTAATAAGCTTCTTGGGTACACAACCCTTCTCATGTTGGAACTCAGTCCATCGAGTCTAATGCGTGGCCAACATCCTTTATCTGATGCTTGTAACCACTCGTGCCAAGTCACCTTGGTCTTCCATACCTCGTTCATGAGGTTTCCACTGATCTCTGCTTTGACAATGTTCTTCATCCTGTGTGGCATACTGACTCTCATCTGTATGAACTCTAACACTCAACTGGTCAAGATAACAAAACTCTCATATAAACTCTGCCTACACTAATACCTCGAACAAACGACCTCAGTCGTGGCACACCTGCACCTGTCATCGCTTCTTCTGTGCGCACTAGCTTAAGTGCTCCTCCATTTAAGCTTATCACCATACTTCGGTCTCCCTGAACATCATTATAATCTAGTTCAACCATCCTCTTATGTTGCCTCTCCAGTACCTCGACATCCAATGTCTTTACCCCGAGAAGGCATCCATCGTTACTTCCACTTTGCCTTCAGTCCATTGAAGGTCTTCTTCCGTGGTTGCCATAGCCATACCCAAATCACTGTCACCCTAGTACCTCGGTCTTCTTTACCTTCACCCTGAGTAAGCATTGTTCATTCCACTCTTAAATTGTTACCTATGTTGCCCTAGTACCTCAGCACCTTGCCTTCACCCTGAGCCAACACTTCACCCCAATCAATATGTCACTCCAGCACCTCGACATCCATTGCCTTCGCCCCGAGTCAACACTAAGTCCCTGTCAATTTGCCACTCCAGTACCTCGGCATCGCTTGTCTTCACCCCGAGTGAACTAAACAATCAGCTTCCTATATGTGTCAATGTATCACTCTAGTACCTGAGCAATTTGCCTTCACCCTGAGTAGACTGACCAACTCAATCATTGTCTCACTCTAGTGCCTCGACATCTTGTCTTCACCATGAGCAGACCAACTACTGAAATCTTCATATCTGTCACTGTGTCTTGCTCTAGTACCTGAGCACACTTGCCTTCACCCTGAGCACACTTAGCATCCTGATACCCATAACTCTGTCCATGTCTTACTCTAGTACCTCGACGTCCTATGTCTTTACCCTGAGTAGACCCTGGAACTCTGTCTGGTGCCTGAGCTTTCATGTGCCTTCACCCTAAGTGACCATCCATTCAGATTCTCAAACTGGCTTGTCATCCTCAAGCCATGCCTTGGCACCACCGTGTCTTACCCTGTCGTGCTACCGCGCACATCTCCTCAAGTCGACTTGACATAACTCAACACCACATGGTAGCCCTGTCCGTCGGAACTACATGGCACTCTTGCCATTTAGCATCACCCATTGATATGCCATTGAGCCGCTCACCTGAGCTATCCAGACTTTCCTCTGTAAGTTCATCTCCAAATAACCAATGCTTCAATGTTGTTTGTTGCACTGAAGTCTTCCTAAATGTGTTGTCGACATCATCTCGATCCTGGGCAAGTCTCACTACAGAACCCCTACACAGGATAGACGTCAAACAGACTTTGTAGCCAGCAGCCCTTCTCCGTTACTGTATCAAAGGCAATCAGTTCATCGACTGCCTCGCTATAATACCACCTATATCAGAGTCCACCATAAAGAGCCATCCTCACAGCTTTGATACCAATTGTATCAGAGGTAACTTCTGAGCCATCCTCACAGCTCTGATACTAACTGTCACGACCAGATTTTTCTCTCTGTCAAAATCGTGCAGCACCTCAACCATCACCCAGCCAAGGTCAGCCTTTTAGCCCTCAGAGTCCTTCAACTGACCCATCGACATGCCCCATGTGCACTAACTACTCAGCCACTTTGGCACCCATGCCGTGTCATTGAAGCAGGCCTCAAATGACCCTGGAGTCCTCCACGCTCCGCCTATACGTCCACCGAAGGCTATGACACCTTACCCGCACGCCATGCCTTTCCATGCAAGACCTCGCTCCCGAGTCTTGCCATATCACCACCGTGGCTATCCAAGGCCAAGCCAGGATTTTGTCCAGCACAAGGACAAAGCACACCCGAGCACACCAAGGCAACATGATAGCCCACTCGGCTTTCCACGGGCTGCCACTGTCGCATAGCGCATGCTAGTAGCACCCGTGTGGGCTAACCTTCACCCTCAGGTGAATCCGCAGTGCTGCCCCACTAGGCTCCCAAGCACTGTACCATGAGGAGACCCAACCCCCAAAGGAACTCATAGCAGCACCTCTGTGCATGCCAAGAGCCGCCCCCAACCCACGTTGGGGAATGCCTCACAGTTTAAACTCATGCGGGCTAGGAGCATGCCGCATACGCATAGCCACAATCCGTCGTGCCTACTATGCCATGGCATGCCTCCAGCCCATGCCAAGGGCCTGAGTGCCTCAGGACACCCACCCTTCCTCAAGGTGTATGTTAAGCCTTTTTAGGATTGCCAGAAGGCAACATCACCGGGTACAGAAAATTATATTGTACCTTATTTACGAGAATGCCATCATGCCACATGCTAGGCCACCTGTGCCACACACTGGGCCACCTCTGCGCCATGCCTCAATATGTCCGTGACAATATGGCTGCTATAGGGATACATTCCATGGAGTTTTTGTTTGGAAAGTATCAAAACCCATGCACCTGAGGCATTTGGCCAGCCTGGTTTTCATAGGATTTTCCATATTTTGAAGACATAGTTGCGTTAATAGCCAGATAATCAAGGCAGTACTTGTATAGTATTAGCTAGTTTTTGATTGTTTACTTGATTGACACACATAATTCTCTGTTGTGTGTATAAGAAGGGATGTCAAGTGTTTGAAGAAATTCCTACAAGAGATACTCTGCAGATTTTAGTTCCCTAAGGTTGGTTGATCAGAGATTGGGAGCTGTCAAGAGCTAATGCCTGCTGCTACTGCTCATTGTTTGATGAAGTTTATGCCCTAAGCTGCTAAATTTCAAAGCCAAGCTGCTACCCAGATTACACACATGGGGTGTTTGATAAAACTCCTCATTGAAAGGTTACCTAACTGAGGGTTCTATTGCTATGGCAGATTGAAGAAGGTGGTATTTGATTACTCCAACTCTATTCTAACCTATAGACATCACCTATACACTACTGCCCAGGTATTCTCTTCATCATATCTTTTTTGTGGTGATTTTATCACTTATTTTAGGCTCATGCCAATTGTTGCCATGCCAGCACCCTACTTCTTTCCCCAACTTGTTTGATTTCATCCCAGAACTTCTCTTATTACTTGTGTGGCTTTATGCATATTTTAATGATCCAATACCCTTCCCCATTGCTTGCTGGCCAGTCCCTTATACTTTTTCTTAGCCTATTTCTAGTATCCTTTTAGTAGGTTCTATTAAATTGTTTTGTTAGTTAATTCTCTAGGTTAAGGTAGTTGATAACTTAAGTAGTTACACTACTAAATTTCATTATTTATATGCTCCCAACTTGTTTGACTGATTAGTCCCATTACTTGTTCCTATCTTTAATACTTTAATGCACTTGATTATAGTAGAAACTTAGTTTGTCGTTTAATTTGCTAAACTATTTACCTGAGGATCTCTTCACACTTTACTTTTCTCATGCATGCTACATCAGATGGTAAAGTAAATAATAATAAGTTACAATCAATAATTTCAACTATAATACAATAAAGTTAATAAGGTAATATAAAAACTATACTATGTGAGTAATAAAGAATCATGACATATGCAAACCGCTTGTTATTAGTATGGTTAGCCATACCTTAGATTTTACCACAAGAATTTTTGTAGAAAACTAACATCTTAGAGTTAAAGTATAGAAGTTAGAGCACCCACTTAGTAAGCAGGAGGTTTTGAGTTCCAACTCTCAATGAAATCAACATTTTTTTTTCTAACATCATAGAGAGAAGAGAAGATGATGGGCCTGCCCAAGACCCGATAAAATAACTAGGGCCAGGCTCGGGCCTAAGTATTCATAAATTTCCAGGCCTAGGCTTGGCCTGTGCCTGTAATGTAATATAGTAGGTTTAGGCCTACCATGGCCCGCCCATTCCCACCCCTATTCGGAAGGGTTATCTAATACCAACATTGCATTTGCAGTTTGTGGATGATATTGTCATTTTCTATGACACAACTTATTCTCAAATAGGCGTTCCTATGTACTTCTTGGATGTTTTGAGGCGGTTATACCGTTATGGGTTTAAAGTAACCTTGGCCAAAAGGGGGGAGGGGGGCTCAAAAATAGATCATCTGATTAAATAGGATGAGTTATGTAAGCCTAAGAAAGAAGGGAAGCTTGGACTCAAGATCATCGTTTTGAAGAACAATGTATTACTTGGAAAATGGTTGTGGAGATTTCTATCAAGGGGAAGTATATGTTATGACTACAACCCTTCTATTGAAGGATCTTGGGATGCAATAATCGAAGGACCACAAACCGAAAAAAACCACAGAGCTACAAAAACAATTTCACTATTCAAGAAGAAAATATGTCCCAAGACGCTACAAGCTCTCACTCTCTCTCTCTCTCAAGGATTTCACAAACTCTCTTGCCTTAACCACACTCTCTTACACAATCCTAGTCGTACAAAGTTACATATAAACATCCCAAGGGATTTAGGGTTGAAACAACCACTCAAAATCACACTTTTGTCCTTTTGTGCGAACCCCGAAATTTGCATCTTGGATAGTTCGATCAATCAAATTGTTGTTTCAATCGATTGAATGCGTCATGGCCAATGACATATCCTGCTTAATCGATCCAAACCTTCCTTGATTGATCCAGTGGTTCTCAAGAATAAACCACTCTTTACCTGATCGATCCAAGATATGTTCAATTGATCCAAATGCTCCAGGTTCGATTGAGTGAACAAGTCAGTTTGACTTGAAATGTGGCTTAATCACTTACATCTCCTTAGATCATCACATTAGGCTCCACACACAACAATCTCCCACTTGGAGCGTGATCCATCTTCCTTGACGACTATCTGCTGTACTTGTGATGAGACTTCTTCCCCTGAGAAATTCTTTTTGGTTCAAATCTTTGTCCTCATACTTGAAGACCAACTAAATCTTTGCACAACTTCAATTTCTCTATTATGATTACCTTGGTGAACATGTCTGCGGGATTCTTATGTGAATCTTTTTCAGTTTCGGCACCTTGTTTTCCAGGAGTGATTTTATGAAGTGATACCTCTTGTCCATGTGCTTGGTTCTAACATGAAATGATGAATTCTTCGCAAGATGAAAGGCACTCTGACTGTCACTATAGCGTCTGTTGTTCTCTTGCTTCTTTCTTAACTCTTCAATTAGGTTCTACAACCAAATCATCTCCTTACTAGCTTCTGTAGTTGTAATGTATTCCGCTTCCGTAGTAAAAAGTACAATTATCTTCTATAGTTGTGATATCCAGCTTATTGCTATATTTCCCAAGGTAAAAGCATACTTCGTTGTGCTTGTCCATTTATTAAAGTCACTCGCTAAGTCAAAGTCAATGTAGCCTTATAACTTAATCTTTGAGCCTCCAAAATATAATGTTACATTTGGTGGTGCCTGTTAAGTATCTTAAGATCCACTTAATTTCCTCCCAATGCTTTTTCCTAGGTTTGCTCAAAAACTAATGTCTAGTCCAGTACTGACCATGGCATACATTAAACCACTAATAACTGAGGCATATGGAACCTTGGACATGTATTTCTTCTCCCATTATGTCTTCGGTAATCTTCTTTGGAGAGTTTGAAGTGATTAGCTAGTGGCGTACCAACTAGCTTAGCTTCTTGCATGTTGAATCTTTTCAACACATTTTGTTTAAGACAATTTCAACGTATAAGTCTTCCTTTTCCAAATAGCAGTTGTGGAGTAGATTTCAACTGTTCTGTTTGTGCCATTCATAACAAAACTTTGATTTGGGAGAGATCAAAGCATTTTAGAGGCCTCAACCCACCCTTTTTTAGGTAAGCCCAAAATGCCTTATTTTCTTTGATCTTTGGTTTATAATTGATGCAAATGTGTGCCAAATGCATCAATGTATTGATGGATATGTACGGGATTGTTAGATCTAATGTTGATTTAATCTTTGAAATTGGAGTTAAAATTAGGAAACTTGTTTTTTTCGAGGTTAAGTTGTGAAAAAGGGTTTTTTTTTTTTTAGAGAGAGATAAGAAGCAATTTTATTAAACAGGAAAAACAAGCAACCAAAAACAAACAATGACCAAGAAGGTGAAGTGAAAGAAAGCTAAGCGAAACAAACAAGGGAAAAAAGGGGGGGAATAAAGGAAGACCGTAACACACCCAAGGCCCTAAACAGGCCAAATCCTCATATTCCAAAACTCAATCCAATCCTCCTCACTGAAATCCAGGGAAATAGCAATCCACTCCCAATGAACTCATGAACTCTAAGACAAGAACAACCACCTGAAGCCCCTAAACCATCGATTATGCGGCGATTCCTCTCCTTCCACACCAAATGACATTAGCAATGTCTCCCAAGCCTAAATTCCTCTAGCCAAAAAAGAGCTCACTAACCGACCTCAAGCAAACCCAAGTAACATTAAGACGAGAGAGGAAAAAAATCTAAATAGCCCTGACAATGAAGGAAAAGGTGATCCACCGATTCCTCGTCCTTAGTAAAAAGAATGCATCTATTGGCCAAATTCCAACCTCTATTCTTCAGGTGATTGAGAGTAAGAATTCTATCTCAAATAGTAGTCTAAACAATGAAGTTTACCTTAAAGGGAATACTCGGATTCCAAATATACCTAAACCACTGACCCGACGGCTCCTCACCCATCAAACCATCATAAAACAACTTGGTAGAAATGTGGCCATTCAAATTAAGCCTCCAAATCTGCCTATCTCTTTCCCCAGGAACCAACGTGCAACCCTCCAAATGCCCTAGGAGACTAAGCCATCCTCACACTCCCAGTCATTAACGTACTTTTAGAGGGTGAGACACCATGCTCTACCCCCTCTCCCCTCAAAATTATCCCCCACGCAACTCAGGGTATCAGAGGCAATGCCAAAGATATTGGGAAAGCCCCCCTCAAGTAGGGTAGATCCACACCAAGGGTCCTCCTAGAAGTGATTAGAATCCCCAAACCCACCACAAAACCAGTAAATTTTGCTAGATTAGTCCTTACTCTGAGAGATGGACTTCCATACACCAACCCCATGCAAGCCACTAACCTCCCTAGGATCTCAGGCCGAGTCATCCCCATATTTCGCCACAATCACTCTCCTCCAAAGACTCTTCTGCTCCTCCCTAAAACGCCAAATCCACTTCTCCAACAACGCCTGATTATGAACCTTAATCTTCCTAATCCCAAGACCCCCCTTAGTCATGGGACAATAGACCACCTTCCAATCAACCAAATGAAACCTCCGATGATCAACCGAATCGTCCTAAAGAAAATTTCTAAAACGAGCCTCAATCTTGTTGGTCACGGACATATGAATTCTGATGAGCGAAAGGTAATAGTTAGGGATTGATTTCTAAATTTTTTGGATGTTTAATCTAGGGCCAATCTATTGATTAACTATCTTGGATTTTTCATTTGAAAATAATGAATTTATTTTTAAAAAATCATGTCAAATTTTAAAAATATGATTTATTACAATAAAATGCAAATGAGAACATGCTTGCACAATTTATTATGGATATTTTTTATAGGCCTGAGAAAATATTTTGGTGTAATTTGTTATTTTAAAAAATATATTTTTAATAAATTAGCAATAAAATGCAATGATCGGTTGGCAATAAATTACTTCCTAGTTTGTTTTGGGGTGTATTGGGTGCAACCAGTGTCCTTAAGGAGTCTTTTATATTGCTGGCCGAGTCAGATGCTTGGGGGTCAAAGTGAGTTGGGGAAGGATATGTGTAATATGATTCTGGTGGCTATATGTTGGGTTGTTTGGGAGGATTGCAATAAAAGAGTCTTTGAAGGCATTTCGAGGCCTAGCCGCAAATGGATGGACTCTATTCTCTCCACTATTTATGATTGGCTGATCAGACCTCAGGAAGGGATTACCCTCCATATAGATCTTGGATTTTTGCTTCGGATTCTTACATTTCTTAGGCCTCTTCGATCTATTCTGTTGTATTTCCTTTCCTTTCGTTTGGTTGTTGTTTGAGCATATCTCATGCTGTTTTGATGTACCTCTTTTGGGGCTTTTTAATGAATTACCATATCTTTCAAATATATATATATATATATATATATATATTATATATATATATAGACACCCTAAACACATTTGTAATAGATCTCATGAAAATGTGATGATTCCTATGTGTAGCGATACATTAACTGCCTATTTCTGAAAGTTGAAGGCAACATTCATGATTTCTCCTAGATCACACCCATATTTAATTGGTTTAGCTAACTTTTCAATGAATTTGCCCTAATTTTGTGAACCTTGCTTCTTTTTTATTTTTATTTTTTCGGCTTGGGCAAAATAGAAATAGAAACTTGATTAATGGTAGATGTCAGTTGACAATGGTGTCTATTTAGAGGTATTGTGCACTCCATGCCTTTAAACTTGGGCAAATTGGTGTTTTCTTGTATATCTACCAAAAAAATAGCCGGTTATTTGCTCAATCAATCTTGATAATGGCTATGGAGATTTGGGTAGTAGACAGGAAGTTTGTGGTGGCAAGTAATTGTTACAAAATATGGGTGTAATTGGGTTTTGGGATATCAATGATATGTCTAGAATGATGTGTCCAGGAACTATGGCACCTATGTTTAAAGGGGTATTTTGTTGCTGAGGAGTTTTTGGGAGTATGCTGCAAAGTGAGAAAGGGTGATAGACTCTATTTTTTTATATATATAATTTTTAAAAAAATTTGAGAGAAAAATTAACTCTGTCAAATTGTAGATCTGGCCAAATCATTCCTGAATTCAGATATACCCTAAGTTGCATGGTTTATTTTGAATTTTCGAATATGGGTTTTTCCCAATTTTCACTACATTCTAAAAACAAATTTGTCTTTAAATAGATTTAACTTTGTGTAAATGCATAAATAGGTTTAATGTTGATGCATTTATATGTTCAGCTCATGCATTTAAGCTTCAAACAAGGGAACACACACACATATTTTTGGTCTTGACGGGTTTCTTTTGAAAAGTTAGGGGTTTGATCTCAAGCGTTCAATCTGTAACCCAATTCACATTTCTGATGGACACAAATTGAGTTGTTGATTTTGAGTGTAGAATACCTAAATCCAAAAACTACGGTTTTAAGAACCCACAATACCAAAGTAAGCATTGGTTGACTTATGTTGATAGTTGACTGAGATTCAGTGATTTCTATACTCCTGACATGACATTTTACGACATGTATCATAACTTTTCAACTGAAATACTGTAAATAAATATGTTATAGTTACATTTCATTTCACTTCTCACCTAAACCTACACATTTATGTGGATATCAACCTAAATGTGTTGGGTTTTAAATCCCTGTTTAGAAATTTGAGTTGGACTAGGGGTTGAAATTAATTATTTGTTTGGATTCAGTTATTGGTTTTGACCTTCACACTCATGGTAGTTGGTACTCGCCATATTCAAATTTGTTTGAATAGGAGTTTTGTAAATCTATATAAAGGCAGTAGGATATGTCTAAAGGGGTTGTTTTAATGTTATTGAGCTGCTGTTTTTATGAGAAGGAGAATTGATAGTGGGTTATTCTTTGTTGTGTTTATCAATGGAATTTTAACTCTTTATTGTTGATCGTGTGGATTGCATAAATTAATCTACTGCTAATTTTTTTCTTTGCTTTGCTATGGATTGACTAGAGTGATTTCAAGCATATTCAATATACTTGATTGGTGAGATCAATTCAATTATTTGCCATTTTATACATTAAAATTTTGAAGTTTGATTTATATTAATTCGATTTCTATTCTAAAATTAGATTTTTCTGATTTCAAATATATATTTAATTGAATGATATGAATCCCATGAATCTCTCTTAACCAATAAAGATAAATTTGCTGATTTTTTTTCCAACCCATTAATTGGAATGATATTTAGATTACTTGAATTAGTTGCTTCTTTATAACGCTTTGTTATTATTGCGGAACCATCACTGTTCTACATCAGCTTTTTTTTTTTTGGTAATAGGAAATAGATTAAGTAGAAAAGCTCGCACATACTTGACTATCCTGATTCATAGCAATTTGTATATCCCTTGAGATGATACCAATTGCTAGATCTGGACCTTTATTCTCCAATCTACTTTTGGCTACCATATGTGCCACATTATTCCTAGTTCTACTTGCATGGCATAAAATAACATTATCGAAGTTGTTTAAGAGAGTTTTGCAATTATTTATGCAATTCCTAATTTCAGTATTCTGATTATTGAAGTAAATCATTATGCCACCTAAATAACACCTTAAATAGGTAAAGCAAATGGTTACTCAGTTTGAAAATTGACTTGCAGAAGTTAAAGGGCAGATGCGAGATCAAAATGGGAATTTAAGGACTAATATGGAAGAATAAAATAAAACCCTGGTAGAAAAACTAATGGGTTATTTTACAAGAAGCTGTATGACAAGTGTTTGTGTTATTTATTATTATTATTTTTGGTTGATGGAGTTAATCCATAATCAACCAGCTGCCATAGTGAGAGAACTGAAGTAAAGAGGTTACTCCGTTGTCTAGAAGGGAGAGGCAAGCACCACTTGAGTTGCTGCACCATTGGAGTTATTTCCCACACGCTATCTTACTCATGCTAGAACTCTATGTTGAGCAGGTACAACTATGGTCCTGTCAGTTGTCAATACCCGGAGAATGTCTTGTTACTTGTAAGACCTGGATCATAACTTTCCATCCATGATTCCCAAGAGTTGTTTAACTAGATTCAGGGCTTACAGAAGGGAGAAAAAGTGTTTCTGATCTCACTAGGGGTTCTATTAACCTCACTTGAGA
>JAOXJP010041815.1:0-30703 GCA_025762735.1 Platanus orientalis
GTGTAACACCCCGCATGTATTTAAGTCAATTAAGCATGATAGTGTGAGAATAAAATGAGTAAGTGAATGGTTTTTGACCTAAAATGGAGATGTAGTATGATACTTACTATATGGCATTGGGACTTAGGAAGGATCTAGACCAAGAGAGGACCCAAGGAAATCAAGAAAAGGGCAAAAACAAAAAATTTCGAACAATCGAAATTTCCTTCAAATGTTCTAAGAAACATTCAAAAGCTCCAATAACTTTGAGAGAAAAACCCATTATGCTCAAACGGTTGAAAATGATTTCGAGCGTTCGTAGCATTCAATCATTTGAAGAAAAAAAAATTAATGTTCGAAAGTCGCATTTTGGGGAAAAAATATATATACTTGAGAAATTCGGGGTTTTTCCCTCATTGCATGTGAGATTCCTTTCATATCAATACAAAACCTCTGAATTACCCCCTTATAGACCCAAAAAAACATTAGAGAGAAGCAAAGAGAAAAGGAGAATTAGAAAAAAAGATGAGAAACCTCTCTCCAGAGCAAAGTAAGCTCTAAAATCCTAGATCTAACTCAAATTATGAAGGATTTGTGGTTTTTCAATGAAGACTTTTGGAGATTAATGTTTTTTTTTTTTAGTATAGATTCATGGTTAAATTTCAGTCAAAGGAGTTGAAGAGAAAATCCCTTGAGATTGTTGCATAGAGAGTGAAAAAGAGCAAAGAACTTATTTGTAAGTAATTATGCATCATATGACAATTATTTTCACTCTTAGGGATCCTAGATCCATGTGTTTCAAAGAATTCTCTATAAGGATTTTCAATGTTTTGTATTGAACATGTGATTTCTCATTTGATCATTTGATTCAAATCAATTTAGTAAATAATTTTGATTACTATGCATCAGTTTTCATTCTTAGAATCATAAATCTAATTGTTTTAAAAAATTCGCGATAAGTTTTCAAGTGAATTTTGAATGTGCTTTCTTAAGCTTTCTTCAAGGATTTCAAGTGAATTTGTAAGAATCTCATCCGTTAGAGAGTGATTTTGTTGTCTTTGATACACTATCTCAGTCATATGATCATAAGCCATTGAATCTCAGTTTAGTGCGTTGTTTATGATTGATTTTCCTTTGATCCTTAGATCTACTTTGATTTAATTTGAATCTATAAGATCTATACATGTTTCTCCTAATTGATTTTTAAAATCTATGTGAATCTATGTGATTCTTCAATTGTATCAAGTGATTCTATGTGATTTGTTTCCGATCTTTTCGGATGAGTAAGCCCAATCGAATAACAAGTGGACTGATATGATTTACATCTAATTCCCTCAATAAGATCATAGAATTTGCTCTTATTTTCTGTTAAAATCTGAAAAGTGTCACGCACTATGTGAAATCCATTGTGATTTGATTGAGTATAAGAAATCTAATCCAATTAGTCATAAATTTTATTTCTTCTCTAAGATTTACGAAGTGAATTGATTTAATTCATTGAAGCTTGTAAATATACCCTATTGTTTTGGACTTCAAATTCTCATGTTGACACCAATTTGTGAAGATTGATAGTTTCTTTGCATTCTAAGTGTTTCGATTAGTGGGATTGACTTATGAGACATATTTTAATGTTATGAATTATCAAAGTGAAACAGTTTCGGTAAGTGATTTACTCTTAAAAGAGCACTTTAGATAGGTCAAGCAAATCAGTGAATTGTGAACCTTGTGACTTCATTTTCAAAATTGGAAACATTTGGTTATATCTCCATCATGACATGACTTATGTTACATAAATTGTTTTTGTTTTCAAAAGCATCAAAAAGAATGTTTTAGGTGTTCTGAATCGGTTTTCACACCAAAATATTTAGTTTTGAAAAGATATCGAATTTTATATATTTAGGACCTTCCGAATCCGTTTCCTACCAAAAAGTGTTCAGCCTTGAAAGGACATCGCATTGCATTTGTTTTGGACTCTTTCGAATCGGTCTCTTAACCAAAATTGTTCAGTTTTGAAAGTTCTGGAAAAGCATAAGTGATTTGTGAAAGATTTCCAAAAATCTAAAAATTCTAGAGATTCGACCAGCTCAACCATGGGCCCCACAAAATTAAAAACAAAGACCCTGTTTGGGAACTTTCCAAAGAATGCGTTCTATGCATTTTTAATTCTAAAAAATAAAAATAAAATGAAAAAATATAGTTTGGCAAACCGGAATGCATTCTAAAAATGACTCCATATTGTGGATTTTGGCAAGATTTTTGGCACAAAGAAAGGTAGTTCCAAAAATTAAAAAGAATGAATTCTCATCATGTGCGCGTAGGATTTGACAAAAACCATCGACTCTCCAAATAGAAGGAAAAGAGAAAATCTTCCGCAGAGAAGAAGAGGCAACCTCACGAGTTCTCACCTCAACATTGCAGGCGACTCTAGCATCATTGGCATCCTCCGTGATACACTCTCTTCGTCTTTCTCTCTCTTCTTCTCCATCTCTTTCTATTCTTAGGAAGAGACAGTCAGGGTTTATTTTTTCTGCGATTGGTGGGTTCCACTCATGACTGATCCACTTTCCCCTTTCTGATTTTGTCTCTCTCATGCTCCCATCTCTCTCTCTCATCGTCTCCATCTCTCTTTTTGTCTTTGTTTTTTACGCTCTCTCTCTCTCTCTTTCTCTCTCTCTAGAAGAAGGATGAGGTGACCAATACCTGAATTCAGTTGAATCACAAAGTACGGAGTTTTCTGGGTTTCTTCCATGGTGTTGGTGTTGGTGTTGGTGTTGGTGTTGGTGTTGCAGGGAAGTTTCAAAGGTAATCTCTGCCCTGCTGCCTGGTTCTTGGAATGGAGAAGGAAAGCGGGTGCAGCGATTTTGCTCTACCGGCAAAACATAAATTGCTTGAAATAGCTTTGGACTGCTTTCTCTCTTCCACTTATATTCAGATGTACCCACGTTAGTCTTTGATTGGAGTTTAAAATTCTTCTTCACTTGCTGCCAAGTGTAAATTACACTCGTATGTGTTGTTAGCTTTTTATATGTTTAACGGCCAATGGAAATTTCAGAGGGAAAAAATCAAAAACAATTTTCTGGAAGTCTTTACGGTTGTTGGGAGCATTTTCATATGCAAATCTCAACCCACCAAAGATCAAAGGGAATGATGGATAACCAATTCCCTACCCATTTGTACGGGTACTATGCATGACTACACTTCATCAATATTATGATTCCAGCCATTCAGGACTCAAGGGCACAGTTATTTCAGTTCCATTGAGACGTTTGAACCATTCTCAAGTCTTTTGAGGACATATTACCAGATTGTTTTCCTAATAGATGTTTGGCCCTGCAGCTTCACTTTGGTGCAACCAACATCCCCGCTGGCCATCAATCTTATTCAACAGCCAAAACTAACCACCTAATCGTGCTGATTTACCATAAATCTTGGTCTTGATCATTAACAACCACAATCGAACTCAATCTTATTTGCCCAAAAAGAATGTAGATATCTTGAATAAAAAAATATCAAGGAATGACAACATTTATTCCAGTGAGTTTCTCTTGGTTGGGGGCCAATGATCTCAACCTGATATAAATTTGGTCAGGTTTCTGACCATTTTGCAACACCTATAAAATAGTCAGGAAAACAAAACAATCTACTCAAAGACAATGGTAAAGAAAGGTTAGAAGACAGTACAAAAGATTTTTGCTCGTTAATGGAACATCCATAACCAAGAAATGGAATACAATACTAGGACGGACTTCCAAAATTGCATCTCAATAAACTGCTGAGCAATATCTAATGATATACAATGCCACAAAGAGACCCCAAAATCTTGTGTCAATATAGAAAAAAATGCATTCTCTGAATGTCGTTGCCAATCAGGATTTTGTTTAAGAAAATTAAAAAAAAAAAAAGAATTCTGGATGGAATGTTGCCAGACGCTTGCATATTAGAAAATGACGCCAAAAATGCAGAATTTCTAGAATCCATTTTTTTGTTTCTGGAAGAGAATTTAGAGAATGGTTCCCAAACGGAGCCAAAATCAACCAAAAAATGATGTCGTCCAACTAAAGTTGGGCCCCACTTTGACTTTTAAGAAAATCCTAAATAGTGTTCAAAAAGGTGTTGTACGACCAGCCACTTTAAAAACTAATTAAAAAAAATTAAAAAACACCTAAAACTATGTCTAATTTCAACTAATCCCCCTGGCTCATAAAGCCTTATTACAATTCAACCCATTTGACATTAAATTTCTATCAAAAACCCCTAAACTACTAGACACAACTTAGAGGACTATCCATGGTCCTCTAATTTCTTCTTCACTTCATATGCTCCTACATCAAGAGGACTGACATAGTAGGGTATTGTATACCGGAGGGTGACTAATCCGATTCAGAACTTTGTTCAAATAGTGGGTAGGCAATAAAGTTAACCGGGGCTTATGGGATTTAAACAGCAAATTTCTAGAGATATCTAACAACGTTTAACGTGTCAATGAGGTGCTGATTTCTGGGTTATCAGAAGGATATAAAAGGTCAAATCTCAGGAATACAGTACAGAAATTAGAGATCCAACAGAGGCTGTTTCAGGCTATGTAGGTGGGTCAACACAGGGTTAGTATAGGTCTGGTTTAAGAAACCAAAATAAGATAAATAGGATTGCAGATTTCAGGTCACCAAAGCTCTTCATAGGGTGCCAAAGGTCTGATAGTGTTGGGTAATGGGTTTCCGTGAAGTAAACCAAGAAGTGGATAGTGGAATGGATGACTGGAAATCAAGACTGGTTCTGAGGTTTCAGAAGCTGTAAGGGTTCAAGAACCAATAAAGAAAGGGGTTCTTGATGAGCTTTGAAGTTCTTTAATGGAGAAAATCAGTAAAACAGTTTGGGAAGAAAAGAAGATCAAGAGAATAAGGAGAAAAGAAAAGAAGAAGGAAGAAGAAAGGGTATACCGTATATGTACCTTGTGGGAAAATCCTTGACCCACACAGCCACACTTGGTTAATCCCTAACCAAGCTTCAAGCTAAGGCACGAGAGCTTGAAGAAGAAAGAGTTCCACTCGTGAAGAGAAGAAAAACCCAGAAAATTCTTATTCAATCAGTCATATCGTGTACAAGGGAGGGGCTCTCCATTTAAAGACTAAAAACTATAGGAAATAAGAAGTTTCTATAAATAGAAACATCTATTTATTGGACTCTTTCCTAAGACTTTCAAAAAAAACTTGCTAAAAGAAATTAAAACAGCCCAAAACATGGGGCTCCAAAGACATACTCAACCAGCACTTATTCAAGTGTAAATTTGTGCTGTCTTGTTTGCCCAAAAACAATAATATAAATTCATTTCCTGTCCTAACCTCTAATACTTTATAATTTATTAATTAAGACAATATAACTACTCTAAAAGACTGAAATCAACATCATAGACTTGCCTCTTGGGATCCAAGCACTTGTTTACCATGTGTCCTCTCGTGTGGACCCCACCAAGGCCATGCATGGGCCCCGCTTGTCTCCAATGTCCGCATCATCTTCTCTATAGCCAGAAACAAGAAATCTTTCGCTGCAGATTATTGATCGAATGATGAGAGGAGGTTGGGATTTGAGTTGAGAAGAGACTCGAACAATTAGGATGCCATGGTAAATCTTCTTGGTATCAAAGAAACTAATCAGCGAAAGAGTGACAGAAGAATTCCCACTGATAAACATTTGGGTTCACTCTTGCAATAAGAGATAGGGATGATAATTTTTTAGGCATTTGAGACTGTGATTGTATTTATTTTGTTAAATGGAGAGTGACATCCATTGTACCTATACCTTTGTATGGTCATACATGCCCATTTTTATATAACATGTATCACATTATTGTTGTCTTATGGATTTGTGCTGTGGATGTTTCTTTTTCGGTTCCTAACTCTATGTGGATGTGTAGCTTTATTATGTAGTGTTTCTAATCAATTCCCAACCCTTTGTGTTCAACATGTGCAACAGCGTATGTTACCAGGGTATTGGTTTCCAACAACCATCATAAATGGTTGTTTTGCTCATGTAATGATTCCTAGGTGTGTTTTGGTGTTTATTCTAACATTTCCTAAAGTTTGATCTAAGATTTCCATCATTTCCATATGATGCAGACAACCAAGCAAGACTTCTGTATATACCCCCAACTTAAGAGGGCATGGTTTAAATGTACATGTTATGTGGAGTTGATTAGAATTATCTAAGGGTGGGTTAATTTTGTAATAAGGCCAACAGTGCCATGATTAGTTTTTTTTTTTTTTGGTTTTTAGTTGTAATCCCGTTTTTCACTATGGACCCAGTTTTTCTATGGCCAAAACTTGACTTTTTGGTTTGATTTTGGTGTTATTAGATAGGTTATTCAATTACCTCTCTAATGAGACCAAGATTGCGCAAATCCGAGATGATTTGAGAAAGTTGTGACCAAGAAAAATGGGGATAGTGTTTTCTAGGGAGTCTTAAGTTTAAATTTTTAGGACAAGAAGTTTTGGAAAGTTCTATGTTTTTAGAAAACTTGGTTAACAAGTTTAGGATTTTAGGAAACTTCTAATTTTGGCTAGTTCAAATTGTTTTAAGTTGTAAGTCTATTTAAAGACTACCCCTCCCCCATAATTTGATAGTGAAGAATAAACTAGTTTTTGAAGATTTGTGTGTTCCCAAGGTGTGGTTATAGCCATGTTTTCCTTCTCCAGAGTTGATGCTACTCATGGCTCCCCTCTCTTTTCTTCTTCCATAGGTGTAGCTGCAAGCTCCCTCTCCTTCAAGGTATATTTCTATTATTTTTCTTTATCTCTTATTTTCTTCCTAAGTTTCTCTTTTTTTCTATATTACTATTTTCTCATTCTTTCTATCATTATTCTTCTTTCTACTTCTTCTCTTAAAACCTCCATTAAAGAACATTTACTTTTATGAAATTCTTTGATTTGATTCATCAAATCTTATCGGAATTTTATGAAATTTTAACTATAGAACCCTAGAACACATCAAAACCGACCATAAAAATTTCAGAATTTTCTAAAGCGTCAGAGGGGCATTTTGGTAATTTTTGGATTTTCTATCCAAAATTACAAAAATACCATTTTGGGCTATTTTCTTCTATCTTCTCTTTTTTCTATTCTAAATCCTCCTCATCTTCTTTCTATGATTTTATTTTCTGATTCTTAAAATTTTGTGGCTACTTATTTGTTTCTAAACTCAATTCTTGATTTTTTTGCTTTCACATCCCTCATTTAAATTATTTGAAGCTTTGGAAAATTATTCTACATCAAATTTTGGTATTTTCCCCTTTGTATTGCATCAATTTTGGTATCAGAGCCAGGTGAAATCAGCTGATTCTATCTAGCTGAGGTCCTAAACCCTTTTTGAGCTGACACAAACCCTTTCTGAACTAACTTCGTTGACACCATGGGATGTTATGAACCACCATCTTGGAAGTTGTATATAGAGAAATTACAAAGAAGATCAGAATCTAAGATCATATTGAACCTTGATAGAGTCAAGTATATATTGAAGGTCGAAGATCCTCATCCTTATAGCGCGGATTATCAAACTCTTAAAAGACTACAAAATTGTCTTGATGAGGTTAGACTTCTAGAGATAGAAAAAGAAAGGCAGGAAGAAATTGAAAGACAAAGAAGAGTTCGTATAGCAACTCAAGAGTTGTTTGATCTGATCCAAGTTATGCGAGAATAATTCAGAGTAGAATGCAAAACAAGAATTGAGATTCATGCTTCAATTCTAGTTCAAAAGCCTGAATCTGTAGACCATACAACTCAGAAAAAAGTCAAAAGCCAAAAAAAAAAAAAAGAGACCAAGGCGAAAGAATTCTTGCAAAGACTCCATACTTGGACCTCCTCTTCCTACCATATTGCAAATCATCACCAAAAGCCAGACTTTGCCAAAGTCTGAGAAGATTCCAACTCGAGCAAAAGCCCAAAAGCGGACCAGATCAAGATCTATGTTCAAGTAGCCATCTAATCCAAAAGGTACATGTGAATCATCAATTCTAGGACCTCCACCACATCAACCATCTTTGTTGCAGACTCCCGATATATTACAAAGCTATCGATGGTGGTTGGTTGCAAATTTGAGGTCAAATTTCTCCCCACCCCGAAAGAATGATGCGGACAATCAAGACTTATGTATGTACCCCCACATAAAAGAGTACGGCTTAAATGTACATGTTAT
This sequence comes from Platanus orientalis, assembly GCA_025762735.1. NCBI lineage: Eukaryota > Viridiplantae > Streptophyta > Magnoliopsida > Proteales > Platanaceae > Platanus > Platanus orientalis. Next base: position 8,164 of record JAOXJP010041815.1, read on the forward strand.
GTGGGATTGATTAGAATTATCTAGGGGTGGGTTAATGTTGTAATATGACCAATAGTGTCATGGTTAGTTTACTTTTTTGGGTTTTTAGTTGTAATCTCGTTTCACTTTGGACCCAATTTTTCTATAGCCAAAACTTAACTTTTTGGCTTGATTTTGGTGTTATTAAATAGATTATTCAGTTACCTTTCTAATGAGATTAAAATAACACAAATCCAAGATGATTTGGGAAAGTTAGGACCAAATTACATGGTGTGGTCACCAAAAATGGGAATAGTGTTTTCTAGGGAGTTTTAAGTTTAAATTTTTAGGAAAATGAGTTTTTAAAAAGTTTTATGTTTTTAGAAAGCTTGGCTAGCAAATTTAGGATTTTAAAAAGTACCTAATTTTAGCAAGTTTCTTATTTTTTAAGTTTGTAAGCCTACTTAAAGGCAACCCCTCCCCCATAATTTGATAGTGAAGAATAAATAATTGTTTTTAAATATTTGGGTCTTCCCAAGGTGTGGCTATAGCCATGTTCTCCTTATCCAATGGTTGATGTCACTTATGGCTCTCCTCTCTCTTCTTCTTCCATAGGTGTAACCACAAGCTCCCTCTCTCATTCAAAGTATATCTCTATTCTTTTTCTTTATCTCTTAGTTTCTTCCTAAGTTTCTATTTCTTTCTATATTACCTTCTTCTCATCCTTTCTCTTCCTTTTCTTGAAACCTCCATTAAAGAACCTTTATTTTTTCTGAAATTCTTTGATTTTACCCATTAGATCTTATCGGAATTTTATGAAATTTTAACTGTTGAACCTTGGAACACATCAGAACCGGCAATAAAAATTTCAGAATTTTCTGACGTGTTAAAGGGGCATTTTGGTAATTTTTGGATTTTCTGTCCAAAATTACAAAAATACACTTTTGGGCTACTATTCTTGATTTCTTTGCTTCAATTTCCTTTGTTTAAATTATTTGAGGCTTTAAAAAATTATTCATCATCAAATTTTGGTATCTTCCCCTTTGTACTGCATCACCATAGCTTCCATAACTACCTTTAATATTTCCCAGGAAGTTATGGGTCTGTGGTTTGGGTTTTTACATTTCCTTGATGTCAATGTTTCTTTATCATAACCTAACTCATCGTAGATGTATTACTCCATTATGTAGTATTTTTTTCATCATTTCCCAATCCTTAGTGTTCCAAACATGTGTGACACCACATGTCATGAGGGTATCGGTTTCCAACAACCAGTATAAATGGTTGTTTTATTTATGCGACAATTCTTAAGTGTGTAATGGTGTTTATTTTATAATTTCCTAAAGTTTCATCCAAAACTTCTAACATTTCCTAGTGTTTCATAGATTTTTTGGTCTCTACAATGTATTCCTGCTATTTTCGACAGCTTCCAAACATGCAAACCAAAATCAAAACTTAAAACCTTGGTTTTTTGCATCCACTTCAGAATAAAATAAACAGGTTCACTATAAGTGCATGATCACTAGAATTTATTTCCAACGTGATGCAGACATCATAACCGAGATGATGATTGGGCAATGTTCATTGCCCTTCATTTTTATTTTTATTTTCTTTTATGTAATTGTGTCTCATGTAGTGCATAGGATTTTGAAGACAGTTTTGATATTGTTAGTTTACTAGGGATGTTTTCGTTGTTTATTTTAGTTTGGGGTTATTTTTTGGTAATCATTATTGTATTAAGGTTATTTCAGTCCACATGGATTTTATTGTGCAACCCTAGTCGTGGGACTCTATAAGAGCAACCCATGACCAGCTTTAATTTTTATGATGGAATATTTGAATAAAAACTTGCTCTCACGTTATGACCTTCTTCTTCCTCTTGCTTGTTGCAGCTGAAAAACAACAAAACCCTGGAATGGGTCTGGGGTTAGCCCTAGTTTAACGGTTGTGGTGGAGGTCACTCCCTCCGCTTAGGTTAAAGGTCATCTTCCCCATTCTTTCTTAACTTTTTTTTTTTTTTATAATTTGAAGTGCTGAAGACAGAAGTTATCCTAGAAGTTTTCTCACCATCTCCAAAATTTCGAAGTCTTGAGGGTTATAATAACTCCAGGAGCTTCTTCATTGCTGGACGACCCTTCTTGAAGTACTAGGTTGACTCAAAGTTGGATAAAATTTAAGCCACTGCAAGATTCCTTCATTCCAGGCATTAAAACAAGGACTAGGAGTGTTCTACGAGAATCCACACCAGCTCCACGCTAACAAAGCTTTTGCTATCTTGAGTTTTATAACATCAATCTCACCTTTGGACGATCCTATTGCCAGCAAAACCCTGCAGAAAAAAATCAGTTTTTGGAAAATTTTATTGGGATCCATTATAGACAGGCGTGACACAGGTTACTGGCAGTGATTGTGGGAGATTGAATCTCATCTCCTAGTTTGAAGGGATTTGTTTGAGAGCTTTTACCAGGGTGTTCCTAGGCCACCCACGATCATAAGAGGAACAAACCCCATCCCAAGACTTCAGGCCTGATCGAGTTGGCTCAACTTTATCTCCAGCAGGTGTTAAAAATAGCCAAATCTGGGTATCTACGAAATCTCATCCCAGCTCCTAGTCTTTAGGAGTTTGGATGAAGGGCTTTGACTAGGTTCTCATAACCTTTATACGATCCTAAGGGTGTTTCCCCTTCACCAAGAGTTGACTCCTTCACTGGTGAATCGATGGGAGCTTCCATAGGCTGGCAGCATCAACTGTTCTGCAACAGAATTTATGTATTTCCAAGAGCTGCCTGATCTTAAGTCTTTAGGCTGATAAAACATGCAAGCTACATCCCAGGAGACCTCTACATGCTACAGCTGATCATTTCCAGGTGTATTCATTCACTTTTGGTTCCCCATTTAATTATCTAAAGTAGAGATTTCTGGTGGTTGCTTGGTTTAAATGAATGGCTGACCCTATACATATCCAACCTGTTTCATTATTTTAGAATTACTTTGATGATCATACGTATATGTCTTGCCCTCCCATGGCTAACCTTTGCTGGTTTTACACTCTTCCCTTTACTATTTCCCTTCTTTAATCACTTTCTTATGCATTTTGGTACCTTCTAACTTTTGGGACAGCAACTTGACCTCTTGTGACCTCTAAGTTAGTTGATATTGCCACATATAATTTAGGTTTAATTTTGTTAATTGCTTTGTATGCCTTATCTCTTAATATGCATATTGAACCTAATTGAAGATTCACTTGATTTAGTGTGTGGATGTGCAAGTAGGAATCTTGTTTATGTTTATGCATTACTTTACCAATTTTAGTCCTAGCTTCTATGTACACACCCACTATCCTACATGCATGCTGCATCACAACGAGTCTTTCAAAATGTGTGAAAGTAGAATACCAGAAAACTCAAAGAAAGATGAAATTTTTTATAAAAGAAATAAGGTCAGTAAGGCTGTGTTTGGTAGCACTCCAAAAGAGAGATTCCTGGATTCTCAGCTCCAAAGAATCCAAAAGAGCCACACACAAAAAAAAGTCTGGCAATGCCAGAATTACTCCACAAATGACAACCCCAAATTTTAGAGTCACTTTTTGGGAGCTATAAAATGTCAATTCTCTGATTCTTTGGCCTGAAGCCCCTTCTGATTCTGGAATTGACTCCAGAGAATGCATTCTTGGCAGAATCCAGAATCAGGATTCAAGAGCTGAATCAGTAGGAGTGTTACCAAATGCAGCCTAAATGAACTCAATAAAGTAAACACAATATCAAAAAAGAAGATGATTATTGTTAAATTATAATTATCAAAAGAGATTAGATTCAAAAGCTCCAATGAAACAAAACTAAAATTGTTACTCCGGAAGCCCTTTTAAGGGAACTGACGTATGGCAGAATAAATTGCAAAAATAGTTTAATGTTCTAGAACCTCAAGCAAAAAAATATAGGGCATGTGTTCATGGATATTTTACTGCATTTCGGTAATTATGATACAGGTCCTCCAATGCGACAGCAACACTTGAAGGCAGCCTTCCAGCTTCTGTTTCCTCTCGAATTCCCAAAAGCAGCTCTGCCATCAAAGATCCAACTTAAGACAGGAAAAAAATTTCAGAGTAACTTCCAAATTAAAAAATACGATGCATGCATAAGTCAAAACCCTAAAAAAAATGTTCAGAAGCATATCCATCACGAAGCCCCTGCAATTGAATAGTAACACTATCAAATAGTGGAGTTTAGGACAAAAATTTACTAATCAGTAACATATAATGAAGCACAAAAGAAGATAAAGCTATGATGGAAATGGCAAGATGAATGATGTTGTATCACATGATATACTTAGCCAGCTAAATTACCAAACCATCCAAACAAGTGATAGTGCAGAGAACTGAGTTTCCCATTTCCCATTTTGGTTGAAACTTAAAAGCCTTCGGGATTGGCTAAGGACTTGGAATAGGGAGGTATTTGAGGATATCGAGAGGAGAAAAGTTAAACGCTTGGACGAGATTCAGAGGTGGGATAGGAAGGTGGAGATCGAGGGCCTAGAGGAGGATGAGAGGATTGTCAAGAAGGAAGCTCGGATAGAGTTTCAAAGGATTATGGATAAAGAGAAAGTAATATGGCACCAAAAATCCAGGGTGCAGTGGCTAAAAGAAGGGAACCACAACACGAAGTTCTTTCACAAGATGGCATCTTCTCAAAGGTCGATAAATGGAATTCAGTCTTCGGATTGGGGGAGTGTGGGTGGAGAGTGAGGAGGATATTAACATTCATGTGGAGGATTATTTCCAAGCATTATTCCAGGAAGATAAGCCCTTAAGACCAAAAGTGGATGGTTTGCATTTACCTCAGCTAGGGGATGGTCAAGCCAAATGGTTGGAGAGATCGTTTAAGGAAGAGGAAATTAAGAAGGTTGTGTGGATGTTGAATGGAGAAAATGCCACAAGTCCAGATGGTTTTACATTAGCATTTTACAAAACCTGTTGAGAGATGATTAGGGGGGACTTGATGCTGGTTATTAGAGACTTCTATGAGATATGCTTCCTAGACAAAGGCAACAATGCCACTTACAGTGCTCTGATTCCAAAGAAGGAGGGGGCTAAGCAGTTGTTTGATTACAAGCCTATGAGCTTGGTGGATAGTACCTATAAAATAATTTCCAAATGCTTGGCCTTGCGTCTCAAGGAAGTGCTCCCAATGATCTTTTTCAGGAGCAAGGAGCTTTTCTTCAAGGGAGGTCAATGGTAGATGGGGTCTTATGTAACACCCCGTAACACTCCTAAAGGGGTAAAATGGTAATTGAACATATCTAAAGGTAAAATCGTCATTTAACATTGTTAAATAACCCATTGTGAGGTTTGGAATCCAATTGAACCAATTGGTAGTGAGAACAAACCAAATTAAGCAACAAACTTGTCAAGTCCTAAGGTTGACCCAAGAGCATATTTGGGGTAACTTCGTAGGCAGACCTGTACCAGCCCCGAGCTAACTGGGGGGCAAACCATACATTGTTAGAAAAATCTAGGAGTCTACTTTCCAACAAAACAAACCATGTGTGAATAAGAGTTTTCTAGAAAAAATTATGATTGTATTCCCACAAGGTGTCTATGCTGACAGATTAACTGATTTGAAGTAACTTTAGAGATACACCAATAAAAAATGTAAGGCGAATTAGTGAGCAAATTTTATGTCATTAGAAAGGTCTTGAAGTCTAGTTTCCAACAAAACAAGCGGCGATCAAAACGGATAAGTGTATAAGGAGATACGGTCATTTTGGCATGGAGAGTCAAAAGCTAGAAGAAAAAAAAAGAAGTGGATTCAAGCACTAGGCCCGATTGATCAGGGAGGGGTAGCCCAATCGATCGGGGCCTTGCTGATCGATCGAAAGGGTGTTCTATGAGCCGGATTTGACCCAATTCACACGTGCGTTGCCTTTTTCAGTTGAGGATCCTTATAGGACGATTCTAAAACCCTTTCTTTGTCCAATTAAGGTTTGTTTGACATAAGAAGAGGGGTTTTGGAAGGGAGAGAAGAACTTTTGGAAAAACTTGAGGCAAGAGAAAAGATTACCTTCTCCAAGGTTTGGTAAGATGCTCAAAACCTAGATCTAGCTTAGATCAAGATTTATTTACTATTTTCTTTATGAGTTCTAACCTTGAAATGTATTGTCTACTTGTAGAGGAAGAAACTACAAGGGGAAAGGTGTTTATGAGCTATGTTTTAGTAGATCCATTTTTACTTTCTTTGAACTTATTGATTACTTATTGATGGATCTTAGTATTCTTAATGGGAACACATTAGATAATAAGTTCGTTCTTTGTTGGTTCCTTGATTTCTTGGATTTTATATCTATGTTTTCCTGGATGGAGTTATGTGGATGATTGGAATGATTTCTAATCTAAGCGATAAAGTTGGGAGTATGATTTTATATGAGATGAAACAATTTGAAGGATTCTTGTGGTGAAGATTGGGTTTACCCTTTGTTTTCTTCATTGGTTCCTTATTTCTTGCTCTCTACATGTTTGATAAAATGTTTCTTACTATTTTCCCTTACCATATAGATGCCTTTTTGGATGTCTTAGATTCCTTACATGAGCTTATTGTCTTCTTTGGTAGATTTCTTTTAATTCATGTTAAACCATGATGAATTATACTAATTTTATTGATCATCATGTTATTACATTAGACTTTGCATCACGTGGTAATTTTTTGGTAGCATGAACATGTTGTCTTTGGCATGATTTACTCGGATTTTCATGAGGCATTTTACTTAAACTCCTGCACAAGTTTTAAAGAATTTGAGATGCTTAAAATGATTTTACATTCATGTGGATCCCATATGTCCTTATATTTGTGCTAAGTATCTTCACATGCATCTTAACATTTAATCCCCTTACATGTGGTTTACTACTTCATTCCTTTGGGTTTTTCGTGAGATAGGACATGTGGATATTTTTAAAATGTCATATTTATGTAGTAATTATTTTGTTTTACATAAGCATGGTTTTGGCATTTGGTTTTGGATGTGAGGATTTGATACGATACCCCTATGCAAGAATATGTCATTTTGAACCCGAAGACCCCTAAGTGATTTGGTCCTTGTGACCCTTATATGTATATGGTCTTTATGACCCCGAAGACCCTTATGTGGGTTGCTCTTCTTGGACCTAGAGACCCCTCTAGGGGTTGACCCCAGTGTCTATTATGTGTATATCTAATCACTGGGCTTTATAAATGGTGTCATCAGGTACCCAATCACCAGGTCACATCAATAGATGAAGATGACCCTAGTGGTCCAATATATGCATACCTAGTCACTATGCTTAATAAATGGTGTCATCAGGTACTCAATCACCGGGTCATATTAATAGGTGAAGACGGCTTTTGTGGCCAAATATATGTTATATGATATACTATGTCGAAGACCCTTACGTGGGTTATGTGTGATTTGTTTGTCAGAGACCCTTACGTGGGTTATATATTTTCAATCTGTCAGAGACCTTTTACGGTTTATTTACACATGACTCTGGTATTTGATGGAGACTTTTATGTGTTGGCAGGTGGTATGTAACTTAGCATGTGGCATATAACATGTAGTATATGCATGATTTGGCTTGGTTCACTTTGGACACTCGTATAGTTATCTTGTAACATGTGAATACTCGAATCATAGTAAGGATACATGTTTAGTATACTTGATGCACTTGTACATTTAATTTGATTCCTTACTCTATCATGATTCTTCCTACCTGCTACTGTAAATATCTTTAGCATTCTTCATGTGGCATAAACTGCGTATCATTTCGTTGAGCCCATCAAGCTTAACCCAATTTGATACCACCTTACAAATGGAGACACGGAAGACAGGGATTACTAGGAGTCGTCGAGGAGACGACGAGGTAAGAGTTTAGATAGGTACCTAAGCTCAAAGACTTATCTATTGGTTTACCTTTCTTTTGGGCATTGGACTTGAGACATTTATTCATTTCAGTTTAGATTTGTATTATTGGCCATTGGAGACCTTATTATGGATGTAAACTTTAACTTCTTGACTAACATTGATGGATATGGATTATTACTTCTACTGCACTTACTTTAAATTATGACTGTTGTTATTATTCCACAGCTATATGTTTAGTTTAAATGCACTTAAATGGGTGTAAAAAGGAAAAAGTGATCGTTTTATATGATAAGCGATGTGACTAAGTAAGAGGGTTGATGAAACACTCTGAACCTGTCGGTTTTTCCGCTATAAGAAATAGGTTTGGGGCAAGTCATTCCCATGTCACGGATCCGAACCCGGTCCATTATATGGCCCACAGATTCGGGTCATGACATTTTGTGTGAACAAATGTATTGATGTCCGCATCAGAAAAGGTAAACTAGGGGTAATATGCAAGCTAGATCTTGAAAAAGCTTACGATCATGTTAACTAGGAGTTCCTACTACATGTGATGCGGGGATGCGGCTTCGGGGTGAGTGATAATTGCTTAAAATTGCATTATTATCTTAATTACAATAGGCATTATTGCATTTATTTTATATATATGTTTTACATTCATACTAAATTATGTATTTTCTCTTGTAAGAATTCAAGAAAAGTCCAATTGGAGATTGAAGCCCATTAGCAAAACTCATCTTGCTAAGTTGGTAAAGTCTTGTGGGTGTCATACCACAAACATGGGTTCAAAACCTGTCTTCACCTATAATTACCTATAAAAAACTTTAAAAAAAAACAAAGATCACCCATAGAGATAAAGTAAAAAGATAATAAAGATCAACACCAACCAATTTAATCAAGTGAAGATCAAGCATCCAAGGGAATTCAAGGGTCAACATTAATAAAGAATAATGATTGGACATTGGACAAGCTCAATCATGGGTCAACCAAATCAAAAATGTGTGGGGCTTGTGTGCAAAAATATTTTTATTCCATACCTAAATTGAAAAAAACATTAAAAAATGTTAGTCACTCTTGGTATTTGGACCATAACTTTCAACACATAACTCGGATTAAGACAAGGTCGGTTGCGTTGGAAAGAAGATTCAAAGATTTACAGTTGCATATTTCACGACGAATCCCAGATTCAAACAATTTGAGGGTCAAAAATAGAAGGAAAGTTCACGCAAATTTGGAAAGTCGAAAATTTAGAAAGTTTGAAAATCTTTTGGGGTAAGGATCTCTCTCTACTTTTTCTCTATAAAAGGGGAGCAGTAATGGACAAAATCATCAATTCTTTTCCTCTTCTCTTCTTATTTTTTAGGTTTTAGTCTTTAATTTTCATGGTTTTCGTTGTGAGGATGGGCTAAAAGCCTGACTAATGTTAGAGGTGAAGTTTGGTAATTGTTAATATTATTTTGGGTTGATTATTGAATTTTAATGTGATGGTTATTTTAACTGAATATTTTGTTTTGTTTTGTTTATTGTTCAACTCTATAAACTTTTTTTAATTGATCGTTAACTCTAAATTTCTACTCCATACTACAGTGTGGAAACTCTAAATTAAATTTTTTTCTCTATTTATCTTTATTGTAATCTTTGTTTTTGTTAACAAATCAATCCCTATGGATTCGACCTTGTGCAGTACTACAACACTTGTATACTTGTAAGTAAGACAAACTTAAATTTTTTATTCATTAATTTGGATCATTAGTTTAAACGTAATAGTGAGATAGCGAGAATGGATTTGGAAATGCTTTAGTTTGGCTTCATTCTCGGTGTTGTCAAGGGGTGCCAAAGGGTCACTTTGGATGTAGTATCAAGAAAATCCTCTCTCCCCTCTCTTATTTCTACTGGTGGTTGGTGTTCTAGGGGGTCAGATTGGAAGGGCAGCGGAAGTGGGTATGTTTGAAGGTTTTTCTCTAGTGCAAGGGGAGGTGGTTGTGTCTCACTTGTAGTTTGCAAATGATAACTCCCAGCAACAAACCAAGATGCTAAGGTGTGTGTTCAGGTGCTTCAAGGTAGTATTTGGCCTTCGCCTTAATCTGGGGAAAAGTTCCTTAATAATTGTGGGGGAGGTGCCGACCTTGGAGTAGCTCGCAATAGATTTGGAGAGTAGGCAAGAATTTCTTCCGTCTACTTATTTGGGGCTTCCCCTTGGTTCCATGTATAAGCAGAAGAAGGGGTAAAATCCAGTGATTGATAGAATGAGGAAGTGTCTAAATGGATGGAAGGCCTGTAATCTTTTGAAAGAGGATAAACTAAGCTTATAAAGGTGACGTTGGCGAGTATTCTCATCCACTACCTATCCCTTCTTGTTATGCCAGGGTCAATTTGTAAATAATTGGAGAGAATCCAAAGAGATTTCTTATGGCGAGGGGGGGAAGATGTCAGGGGCATGCATTTGGTTTCGTGGGAGAGGGCTTGCACTCCCAAGGATAAAGGGGGGGTAAGGTTACGTAACTTAGAGTCCATGAATAAGGTGTTGTTGTGTAAATGGCTTTAACAGTTTGGTCAGAAGGAGGGAAGTTTGTGGAGGCGGGTGGTGGCCGCGAAGTTTAGTATGAAGGATGGGTAGGATCCCATGTTAAATAGAGGTCCACATAGCCATAGCCCTTAAGAGGGGAATAATGCAAGAATGTAACCCTTGAAGGGGAATTATGCAATTCTTGCAGTTGTTTAGGGGGTTTAGCGTTTGAGGTGGGGGATGGGAGGCAAGTAAAAATTCTGAAAGGATGTTTGGTGCAAGGAGATGTTGCTTAAGCAGGATTTCCCAGATGTATACGTTATGATTGCGGATCCTACAATGGTGGTGGCATCTAACTTTTCTACTCATGGTGGAGCGGTAGTGTGGTCATTAGCCCTAAGATGGGATTTGTTCGATTGGGAGATCATGAGGGTGACTCAGTTCAAGGATTGCATATCAGTTTGGGTCATGAGGACTGTCGGGTAGTGAGGGCCAGCTCAGGGGACCAGTTCTTGGTGAGATCCTAATATGGGCATGTGTCCAATGCAAGGGTGGTGTCGAGACCTTGAAGTGTTGCTTGGTATAATGGGGCCCTCCAAAGTTCCTATTTTTTATGTGAATTGCGGTTTTGGATAAGATTTATACAATGGACTTCTTATGGAAGAAAGGATTTCAATTGCCCGACATTTGCCTTCTATGTTATCGTCCCATCTTCTTATCCAGTGCCCCTTCTCATAGGAGATTTCGTGCGGAATTCCTAGGGATTTTGGTGCAACATTCATTGCTCCCTTGGATCTTATGGGCCCATTCCAAGGTTGGAGAATCTCGCCAATTAGTTGTTTTGGTAAGCAAATTTGGAGATTGGTGTCTACAGTGGTCTGTTGGCCAGTGGGGAGGAAGAGGAACAACTAGGTTTTCAGGGGTCATGCGGAGCCGACTTTGCATATCTATAGGAGGGCTAAAGAGTTTATCTTTATTGGGTAGAAGATACAAAGGCTATGAAGGGCTTCCCAATGGGGCTCTAGTTCAGGATTGGGATAACATTGTTGGGGTTTTTTGCATTAAGAGGGTCCGGGTTTGCCTTGTTTTTTGGGGTCCGGCCCCTCCATTTTCTCTTGTTGTCGGGGATTTCTCATCCCCTTTCCTTGTTTCTCTTGCTTTTTAAGTAATAAAGTTTTTATTCATAAAAAAAATTATGAATGCCATTTCCTTTTATTATTGATGTCTTAATGTCGCAACATCTAGTTGAGATACAAAGTAATAGTTTTTCACCTAAGCTAATCAAAGGTTCTTATTCAATGTGGCATTCCGTTCACATGTCATTTCTCTTCCTCTCCTCATTCGTCTCTTCTCTACTTCTCTAATGTTTTAGTTTTTAAATTGTATTGGAGTGTTTGAACTTGAATCTTGAGGACCGATTTGTTCTTTCTTAATTGTACACAAGAGCCTACAAGGAGAACTGTACAGCTGAACAGCAAACTTCAGTAGCCATACAGCAATGTGAAGCCACTTAAAGAGGTGAATATTCAGGTACAGGATGATTTTAGATGAAATATGGTCATTTTTATTGGAATTTCAAGGATGCAAATTGTCTTTAAAGTTGCCCCATCCAAATCATATCTGTATTTTCATAAGAATGTGCTGCTTAATAATTAAATATAGGTTAAGAAAAGGAAAAGGAAAAATAAATCAAAATATGATGACAGTAGTATTAGTCAGGGATACCTGAATCCCGAGTAGGATCAATCTACCATGTGAATGACCTCTATTACAATAAAGTTTGCATTAATAAATAACTTTCCTCTCTAGTCTCTATCACCTATACTCAACTTCTTTATTATAGTATAACTGAAAATATAAAATCTCCTAAAAATGAAACAATGACCACATCAATGACAGAACAAAAACCCCTTAATCTCACAACCAATAATCACTCTTCAGATCATCCATCAAAAAGATAATAATAACAATAATCGCTCTTCAGATCTTAATAAATTTTGTCACCCTAATTGGAGACACTGGTGGGCTATTCACACATCACTTTAATAAAGCGAGGTCAGGCTGACTCAAACCCAAACTGACCCAACCAAATTTGGGTCAGGTTGGGTTGGACTTCCTAGCCCGATTGGGTTAGGGTTTAGAAAAGTCAACCTAATGCAGGACAATTTAACGAGATTATAAATCCTGTGAGTTATAGACCCAAACTACAAAACAATAATTGCCCACTGATTTCACACAAGTGTGTAAAATTTTGACCAAATTAATCGGAGAGGCTGAAATAATCATGTTGTCCCAAATATCTCCTCCCATGTATCTTTTCTCTCCTCATCCCCCTTAACATCATCGTTATTCAGCACAAAAAAAACTAATCCCGAAACTTCATAGTAAAATGATATCAAGAACCCCTCCAAACAGCTAGGTTATTCCTATTGGTTTCATGGGAACTTTAACTCTAAAAAATATTCTATGATGATGAAACTCAAGTGAATCAATACTTCTAGAGATCTTGAGAAGATCAAACAGTCCTTAAGATCCACCAAACAGCAAGAAATCCTCCACATGTATTGAAGTGTATAGGTATAAACAGAAAAATTAGAGAAAAAAGAGAAGAAAGCAATTAGCTACTCAGTTACAACAGAGAAGTGAAACAAGTACCATCTACAATAGTATACTAGGTTTTCCCAGAGCTACAACTGAAAGAAAAAAGAAGAGAAGTAACAACTTTAATTCAATGACTTTCATTTTTTTGGAAGAACATGATGATGATATTGAATCAATAATGAAGAAGACCGAAATGAATGGACTGTTCATCACAAAAGTGAACAGCAAGAAACACAAGGTAGATGATCATTATAAATCAAAAATAGTAAAGAAAGAAAGAAATAAAAGATAGACAACAAGAAACAAAACAAAAACCTACAAATAATCCCAAACAAAGATAGTCCACACCAAGCCAATCTACAAAGGTCAACCCAGATCCCAAAGAGAATGCCAATATGAATTATCAAAGTCCATCATGATGGGCATCCAATCATAAAAAAAAGCTAGGCACTCTATTTCAAATATTGTCTCAAGTGTTTACCATTTTTTTAAAGCATCTGCAATTCCTTTCTTTCCAAATGCCCCATTAAATAGCTCCAGGAAGAAGATTCCAGAGAACTTACTGCCTCTTTCCACCATGGACAGGCACAATTGGGAAATAAGAATTTTAAAAATTGTTGAAAAGACCCAGGACATACCCATCCTTGAGAGAGAATTGCCAAACTTTATCTATTACCAGACAATGGACGAAGAGATAATTGATCTACTCCTTTCCTTTGAGACACAAATAGCATCTATTTGTCAAACTCCAACCTCTTCTCTTCAGATTATCCAATGAAAGAAAAAAATTTCCAAGGAAAGAGCCCAAGATAGATGCATTTGGTGGGTGTCCATATGAAAAGACTGTTGAAGTAGTGGGGTAACATGTATGTAAGGGTCTAAGTGTCAGGGAGTACAATTCTAGTTTGTTTGGTATTATTTGTGTACGCAAAGGGTATCACCAGTATTCTACCAGTACACCCATATAAATAATAAAATTATACGTATGAGTAGGGTAAGATTCCTCTCATACGATCGTTCCATATTTTTTCCTCTTCTTTTCCTTCTTATTCCCTAGTTCTTCTTCTTCTACTGTATATTACTGATAAAATCAGCAAGTTAGAAAGATCTAATCACCAAATTCATCTAAGAATTTGTTAATAGCTCCTTCATGGAACTGAAATTGGGATGGATTAATATTGTAAAAAACTGTGAGCTCCCTTAGTTTCTCTTCGGGGCTTTTTCTTTGGCTTGGGGATGCCTCATCCCCTTTTCTAATAATTTTTCTTATAAAAAAGAATAAAGCAACTTTTGAAGGGAATCCAAGAAACCCCACTATCTTATGGGGAAAAGGATCACCCAAAGAGTTATCCAAGGCAGAGTAAAATGATTTGATGGAATATATCCCTCTTTTGTTCCTTGTTCAAATCCACTCATCCCTCTTCAAACCATCCAGAATTTCCATATTCAGCATGATGGGGACATCATACCATATGGCAGCCCTAGGGTATACCAGCGTAGGATGACCCTTTGGATCGAGTAGAGTGACTAGAGAGAGCCACACTTTGATTTGGGGCAGATTCGGAGCTTCCTATTGGGAGGCATGTGGGACCCATTTCCTTGATTTGTGGGGTCATATGTTAGCTTACTTGGAGGAGACACATGTTTGTTGGAGCTTTCATTTGATTTTTTATTCCATTTTATTAGGACTTTATGAGGTTTTATTAGCTATTTCATGTTTTTTACATTAGTTATTAGAGCAAGGACATGAGTGGCATTTTAGTTTTTTTATGGGGTGGGTGTACTTGAGAGCATGTAATAAAAGCCTAAATAGGCTTGGTCGATCAGCCCAAAGAGGGGGAACGAGTTTTGCTTTCTATTATTTTATTTTTATTTTTTTTAGCTTCTATTTTGATTGTAATCAAAGAGAAAATGATGTAGGATATCCAAGAGATGGATTCCTATAAGGTTAAGGATGATTTCAAAGCTTTAGGTTAAGCATTAGGGTTTATGCTAGGGTTTAGGGAAGCCTTAAATTAATTAGAAAGCCTTTGAAATGCCCTAACTAATTTATGAGTCCCTTTGAAAAGACCATAAAATAATATGAGAAGGGTGTTTACTAAGTCTTAGCTAATTCAAGAGAGAAAAATATCTAAGGAGAAAAATTTTAAAGGAAGCAAGAAACAAAGGAATAAGAAGAGATTAATGTAAAGATGGAGAAATATCAAGGATAAGGCTACTGTAAAATTTTCAGATTTCAAGAACAATAGAAAAATAAAAAGTTAGATTCTTGAATGAAAATATTGCAAAAAATTAATATCTACAACAAGTATATATAATAAGAAGTAGAAAAGAAAATTAGAAGAGGAAAAGAAGAATTTGAAGAGATTAGAGAAGAGGAGAAGAAGATGAAGAAATCACCTATCTGTGAGAGGTATAGAGGTATAGCCAAACCATGGGCTTCAAATAACAACTTCAATTCATAAATTTCTCCACCTGTCCGTACAATGAAGCTTTAGAGCCTATTTATAAAATAAAATACCCTATTGGACAAAAATACGCCTCCCTTGTATGGTCAGCCCAAAAAAATCTTTAAAAATTTCTGAAAAATCTAGAAATAGTCCTAAACTTCTTCTAAACTAATGCCAACTCCCTACCAACTTTCTAACTTGGCTCTAATGGCCTTATTACATTAAATTCACTCATAAGATTACTAAAAATAATAGAAAAACAAAAAATTCAATAATAAAAATAGTGGACAACACTAGATCGTCTTTCTTGCTCCCATGCTTTTGACCTTAGGCTTCCATAAAGGTTTGTATTTCTCAATCCACTGAAGTTCTACCTCAACACCCTTGTAATCTGCCCAGATTTATTTTAACAGCAAGATTGTTTGCTTTAAAGATTTGTTTCAAAGGTTGCATATTACATACTTGACGGTAGACTTGGAAGCCCTCCCTCTTGTGTTTGGGTTGATCTTGTTATAACCCTAAGGGGTTTACATCATTTAGCAGCCTGTTCGGTGATTCTTGGTCTGGTTTTCTTCAAGAAAAGTATCTACTTTATACACTTGCATTCTTGGACTGTTAGTGATACAAGGACCACTCCTTGGTGTGATTGGACTGAAGTTAGAGCCTATTCAAGAGGTTCTAAGGCCGTCAAGCTTACTGTGTTGGGAGTTTGTGCACTCTTAAGTGCTTGAAGAAAAACCACAAACAGTGTGATCATCTACCACACTTGGTGCTAGTGACAAGACTTGCTCTAGAAGGCTTACTTTACTACTTTTGGCTTGCAAAGGTGTCTCTTCCAACTCATATACTTGTTACTTGCTGCTGTCTGTACTTTCGTATATTTTCATAGCCTCTTCCATAGCTTTTAGTCACTGTTTTAGCCTTTTAGACTTGCTGCCAGCACCCTACATTCATCAACTTTTGTACCTAGTATCACCTAGCTTTGTTTCCATTTGTTTACCTAACCTTCAGTACACTTTATCACCCACATATACATCTTACTTACTTGCTGTCCAGCCATATATCTACCCCTTGTAACCCATTTTTATATACTTTTATAGGTCTTTTATACATAGTTTGTTAACTAGTATTTAACTTAGTTGGTAGTTAATCATATTGCATATTAGATCTTCTTTTTTCATTGTTTTATAAGCCCTTATCTTGTTAGACTTTGAGTTAAACTAGCATCTATTCTCTTTTCCTAAACACTTTCTAAGTATTTGAGAGAGTAAGAATCTTGTTTCTAGTTTGACTTGTTTAGAATAATTTATTTGTGGATCTTTATATACTCCCTTGACATGCATGCTACATCACTGAGCCTCAAGGTGGAGTTTACATCATGAGTTGTATATGAAGGATTTATCAGATAAACATTTTACTTTATTGTAGGGGAAATGCTGTCAAAAACTTAAGGAGTTTACCTTCTTGTGTCATTGAAATCAGTTGATTTAATTAAGGTTCTATCTCATGCATATCATGAAATTTTTTGGAGGATTTATCTGCTTCAGAAACCCAGAAAGCTTTGTCTGATATGGATAAGATTAGTAAACAATATCAATATCAACCTGGTGCAAAATACAGATACTACTGCAGGGCTTTTAATCCCTCATAAGAAAAAATTCTGGTTTAGACAATTTGCTTGCCCAGTATCATAGAGGCGGTGTTATTTGAGTCTATTGAGATACATGATGCCATATGCATTAACACAAACAACACTTCAATAGATGGAGAAGAATTCTCAATGGTGTTGTAATCTGGGTGGAGGCCAGGAATGGGCCTAGCGATATTGAGAATGTCCAAAATGGTTTGGCAACCACACAATTCAAGCAAACTAATGAAGGTATAAAGCTCAAAGGGATTAGGGTTGATCAATTGGAACCCAACCCCACCTAACAAATCATCTGGTCCTACCATGTGAGTTGTGATATGTTAAAGAAAATAAGATCATGTCAAAAGATCTCAGATGTGCAAATCCAATTGATTTTGATTTCCTGCCAATGCATGATCACAAAAGAGATAGAGAAAATAAACCGGCCTTTTCTTTGGTAGGAAATCTAAGAAATCACAATGAATCAGCAATGAGTTGACTATGAGCTATGATAAACCCAAGGAAAATGTGGAAGAGATATAGGGAGAGAAGATTAATTGTACAGTTCCTCCAAAAGAAAATTTTTTCATTCTCTATTAGGGAACAATAACACAAATACAGTGTAAGATTACAATAATATGAAAATAACTTTGGGCACAGATACATGTACTGAAGAGCTTTGAGCTTGGAAATTGATGGAAATCGTATGAATGAGAAAAAATGAAAATATATTCCTATGAGAAACACAACATTATTAATTATTGTACCCTCATGATAAACAACAGACGCTGAGGTTCCCTGATATATATATATATATATATATTTTTGTTTTGGAATAAGAGTCAGATATTGAGGGGTGAGGCAGTGGCGCTGTTCTGCTTTGTTGAAATTGCATTTGTAACATGTGAAGAGGGAGATTTGAGTAGAAGAATGGATAGATAGAAAACTGTCACTATAACAAATCCACATGCATTCTGGCTTTATGAGTAAAATATTGGTATGCATCCATACATCTGCATCTACATATATTTACTCAAGTGGATATTCTAACATACTTAATTTCAGCTTTTCGGTTTCGCTTATGGAGGACCATTTGGGCACTTCCTGCATAAATTGATTGATAAAATTTTCAAGGGGAAGAAGGATACAAGAACAGTAGCCAAGAAGGTGTTTTACTAATCTTTATTGCATCTCAAACTGTCATATTTCAACCCTCAATTAAATTTTGGTTTATTGAAGGAACACTTGAATGTTAATTGAGTACTATTACAGTTTAATCAATCAAGCCCTTCTGACATGGCCGAATGTATTCTTTTCAGGTGTTGCTGGAACAGTTGACATCTTCTCCTTGGAATAACATACTTTTCATGTTATACTATGGGTTGGTTGTTGAGGGTAAAGTTCATAGTATAACTTATTATTCTCTGAAACATGCCTGAGAAAGGATAAATACGGCTAAGTGGATAGATGTAATTAGTTGTCCGATGAACATAAACTTCTGTTTCAAGAATGCATTTAGTGTATTAAGTCCTCACAGTGTTTAAAACTAAATGAATCTCAAATTTTTAACTGAAACCCAATCTTTCAAAACATGTATCTTCAAGAAGAAAATCCGTAAAAGAATTGCAACTGTTGCTGCCAAAATCTGAACACTTATCCAGCCAACATATACTAATCTGAATGTGTTAGGTAAATCTTCGATTCACATTAGTTAAAGCAATTTGGCTAAGTTCTTCAACTGAGGATCTTGTTTATAGAATTGTAGATAAGAATCAGAGGTTGTCATCTATTTTGATTTAACAGTGAACATTTTAGTTAAAGTCTATAAAAGAGAAGTTTGCTAAGTTGCTAGATTAGATAATTTTAAAGACTTTTGCAAATCTAACTCACTTTTCATCAATTCCTTCTCTTTTCAAGTAATGTTGCATAAAAGAACTTTTTAAATCATTGGAGCACAAGTATACATGATCTAATATTTAACAAAATTACTAAATTACCATTTGGTGTGTATCTTTTTCCCATAAATAAAGTATCAGTGGAAGCTATACACGTTTACTTTTCTTTGTGATATTAAAATTACATTAATCTTTTGGCATACAGGAAGACCCTGGATTCAAGTTAAGAGTAAAATCAAGAAGGATTATCCTTCTGTGCAGCTGACAGCATGGATGGTATTTGTGCCAGCTTCATTCTCTTACCATTGCTAATTTAATTTATTATTAATTATGTGGAAACATGGATTCTGAATGAGTGGAGGTTGTTGAACGGATAAATGTGCAGTTTTGGCCAATTGTAGGGTGGGTAAATTACCAGTACATGCCGCTGCAGTTCCGCGTCATCTTCCACAGTTTTGTTGCATGTTGCTGGTATTTGATTTTCTCATCAATATCCCTGTTTTCTCAGTAGATACTTACCTGTTCACAAATGACTATGATGATTTTGCATTGTTTAGGGGAATATTTCTGAATCTACGAGCAAGGACTACAATGTTAACCAAGTGATAGGTGGATTCTGCAAGGAACGAGTTTGACAAAGAGGTTGCACAAAGATTATTCAAGCTTACAATAGTGGCTGTCTGGTATGCTGCTGCTGATTTCTTGAATCTTTCTCAGCATTGACTTCACCAAAAAGGATAAGCTTCACATAAGATTGATTGTAGTCTGTGCTCTCTTATGTTACATACACTTCATCTTCTGGGAATAATTGAAAGCTCACTTAAGCTTGTTCTTTTACAAGGAAATTTTCTGTTGTCTTTCTTAACTTCCAGCTTAGTTGCGCATTGATGGTCAAATTTTCTTTTCATGTACATTTTGCACTGTTGTGTGGAAACACTAAAATTGTAGTTTGTATGCAACAAAATAGAGGAAAGAAAATAGCGAAAAACAACAATCACACAGCACATAGACGATTTATGTGGTTTGGCTTGAAGCCCATGTCCACGGGTGAAATACATGAGAGAATTTCACTATGAAAGAAGAACAAGAGATTTCAATGAAAGACCTGTGGCACAGCTCTCAAGGAATCCCATGTAACCCACAAAAACCCTATTCAACATGCTGGTTTGGTTGGACCCGAATCAGGTCAAAAATGGGGTCAAAAAGATTAACAGGTCATTCAGATTTTTCTCCTGATCGCACACCAAGGTTGAATTTGAGACACCTTTTCTACTGATTACACACCGAGGTTGAATCACTAAGTATAATTTTTTTAATAGTAATTAAAATTACAAAAAGATAGTAATAATAAATTAGTATTAATCACTAAATATAATTTTAAAAAATATTCCTCATTAGGAATTATAATTGTTTCATCAGTCAACCCATTATTGCCCACATCAAATAAATAGAAAGATTCATTAAATTTGGGATAATAATAAAATTACTTTATAACAAAAAAAAGTCGTGCAAACATGAGATGAAATAGTAAAGATAGCAAGGGATAAATTGTAGAGAGAATTTATGATTGAAGTAATAAAGAAATATCATATTTTTTTTAAAAAGACAATTAAGATTAAAAAAAATATTATAAGAAATCAGGGAAAAAGAAATTACCCATTTTTATATGATATTCTTGCATAAACTTCTTAGTGCTAACTTGAGAAAAAAATCTAAGAAAGATTACTTATCCATTATATGATAAAGAGGGATTTCTGGAAATGAGATTAGTGAGATATAAATGAAAGAACTAGAAAAGAAAAGGTAAGTGACATTTTGAGAGGGAGAGATTTTAAGAAATGAGAATAATGAAAAATAAGGGAGAGAATGAAATAATTAGAAAACAAAAGATAAATGACATTTTAAGATATATTATTTTCTAATTAATTGTCGTAAAAAAATGTAAGTGACCATTGATGCTTGAAAGAAATATTTTTAAAAAAATGCAATAATCATTGGGACCACTATAGCTATAGACCTTCTATTGGGGTTAAGAACTACAATAATGAAAACTTTTCCATTAAAATTTAGAATAATTTTCAATACCTAAAACAATTATACCTTTATTGTTAAAATAACATAAGCTATATAAAATCTAAAATAAATTGTTGTATGAGATCTATATATAATAACTTATCATAATTCTATAAAATATAATAATGCACTAAAAAATCAATCTCTAAACTAATGAATAATAAATAAATAAAATAATGTCCAATTATAGTAAAACTCTATTCAACTAAGTTAGTTGACCACTCATCTATCAGGTTATTACAAAGACCTGCACAAGAAAACACCGATGATCATTTATATCATTTGATTCCATTAAAAAAAATTATAAAATTGATAAAACAATCGCTAAGAATGATAAATGTACATAAATAGAATCAAATAATTTGCTTAATACCATTAAGTTTATCCTCATGAAAAAAAAAATCTCTTTCACAATGTCATATATCAATCTATGTAAGTTGGCAAAGTATTAAACCAATATGTAGTCATATTCAAATTCGCAATAGATCTTTGCAATCTCATCTTCAATACAAAAACATGATCTATGTAAACTAATAACTTTAAAAAAAATCAAAAACACATTTTTAATAACTATTGCTTGAGATATTACACCTGAGATTTTACACCCCTTTTGTTACATGTGTAAATATGAGTGAAGATGATTATTTATTTTCCTACGTAGTTGTAAGGCTTAAACTTTTCACAGTTACATAGTAATACAAATTAATTTATCAAAAAAAATAATAATGTAGATTACTATCCATTTTTATTGGTCATTATTTAAAATAGATGCAAAATATTTACAAATTCACATATCTAAATTTAACACATACTCAAATTTATATAAAAAAGATATGATAAATAGACATAAAGATATGAATAAGTGATTACCTTATATTAAAATAGAAATAATTAGATTTACTTGCACTTGCATATCCATATGCAGAGAGAGTAGAACGGGAAGAGAGGTTGTAAGAGAAGAATTGAAGAAAAATAATAAAAGAATGAGACATTAAAGGAAGAGAGGAAGATGAACTGCTTTGAGAAAAAAAGAAATCAAAAGATTAAAAAAATAGTATAAAATTAATATGAAAGATAATTTAGGAGAAAGCTATAGGAGATAATTAAATGTGAGAGATAATTAATATGAGGAAAGAAGTAATATATATTTTAAACATAACAATACCATTTTTTTTATTTATTTTAAAAGTTACCTATTATGTTAAAAAAAAAAAAAAAAAAAAAAACTTCCAAAATTATAATCGATACACATTTATCATAAAAAAATGTAACTGACATTCTTAAACTTCTTATTTGATTTCTTATTACATAGAGAAAAATTGAATTAATTATATTAATTACTTTGATTTAAATTAGGGAAAAGAAATGGTTAAACGTTAGGAGATGATTTATGAGATAAATGAAACTGGTTATATCAAGTTTATATATTTTAGACATAATAATACTATTTTTTAAAAAATTTTAAAGGTTACATATTATGTTAAGGAAACCTTCAAAAATTGTAACCGATATTCATTTATCATTAAAAAAAAAATGTAACAGG
>JAOXJP010041816.1:0-16367 GCA_025762735.1 Platanus orientalis
AATTTTATGCATGATTGTTCATAAGATTGATCAACATTCTAATATCTTATTAAAGAGTTGTCGTATTTGGATCTCTAATTTTCCCTGGTCTTTAATTTGTTTTTTGTGTTCGATTTGATAAGTTTTACCATGGATTTAGGTTGCATTTATATGTTAGACAAGGAAAGCAACGAAGTTTTTATTAATAAAGAGAATGAAGCAAATGTTTTGTCTAGGATTTTGGTGTCCAAGATCGAGGGGATGACATGTGGAAGAAAATGGATAGGAATTTGGGTGGGTTAGAATAAATTTCAAATTCTCACCCATTTTTTCAAGTTTCATCTCCTTGGTTTTGAATACCAAATCTTGGACAAAACATCAACACCGACAATCATTCTTCAAATATATATATATATATATATTTTAAACAAAATACATATAAGTTCATATATGCTTTAAACGGATACAAATTTGAACCCAATACGCATCCCTAGGCATCCCTAAGCGTATGTATAAGGTCAATTCGATCATGGCCCAAGCTTACACTCAGGCTTGGACTTGGCCTGTAAGATCTAGATTTGAACCGAGTCTGGCTGGATCGGGTTAATCCGGACCTGTGTACAGCTTAAATAATGAGGCTTATAAATTATAATAGGCATTAACATTGTAATGATGTGATTCCACCCAAGAGAAGAAGAAACGATAGGTCTGTCGATAGCTAAACGACGAAGATGCTAACTGGCTGAAATGATGAAAAAGATTTTCAAATCTTTTATTTCTGACGTTTTTGACTAATTGTATTGCTTGCTTAACACGTCGTACGGAGAGACAGACATTGCATGTGGTGATGGAATCATTATGTCTCATTACACCGTTTAGGGAGACGGGCTTGGATTATGTGAAAACGAATCTCGTGAGAACTGTGCAAACGGCACCACGAATCATTTAGAGAGCATTTTCTTTCTAGATAAAGATAAATAAAGGAGAAGGTTGTTCTTGATATCTCGGATAGTGTCCGTCCGTCATATGGAATAAAATGTATATTTCATATTAAAAATTAAACACAACACATGTCAGCTTATCATTCACCATACACACTAAGATAACATTTTCTTCCTTTTTTTTCTAAATGGTTTTGGCTAAATAAACCCAATTTATATGATACATAATTTTTCATCTTAAAACTATTTTTACAGTTTTAACCCCCTACACTTCACCTTTTGTGTGTAGGGACACGAGAGGACATACTCTCTTGTGTGACCCCTTCCCTATCTTCAATTTGGTGAGTCTTTTTTTAATATTTTCTTTTTTGGAAAGGGTTATGGGCTAAATTACATAACCCTTTTTGGTTCATTTGAAAATCGTTTTTACTGTTTTCACCCTATAAAAGTATAAACCACAACCTTTGTGTGGGGAAAACCAGAAAATTTGGATTGTTTTCCATGTCTATATATTAATGGGTACTGGGTAGCTCTCATCACTCTTGCCAGTGTAAGTTAGCACCATAACACGAAGAAAGCTCTCAGTTTCTAGTTTACGGTTGCTGGAAGGATTAGTCAAACATGGCGGGGTCTCCATCTGGTTCGAGGTTACAGCATGAGAAGGTTGAAGGAGGTAGTGGTTGGAGACTACAGATTCAGACGGTTGAAGAAGGTAAACAAAACAACAAGAACCTGGGAAACCTCAGAATTGGAAATACGAGCATATCAGATAATCCGCCGGCTGCTTTGAATGCTCTACAGCAACTTCCATCTATAAAATTTCAGACAGTTCGGGGCTGTGGTTCTCAGGATAATGAAAATCGTGGCTATATCGAAATAGGAAATTTTGAAGAAGGTGAGGGAATCCACAGGAATATTTGGAGTATTCTGAGGGGTATTTATGCTTTTTTGTGTACCTTTATGACCTCAATATATAAAAGAGACTAAGAAACAGGCTTTCTTCTTGTATGGCTCCAATATATATATCAGGGATGGTCACACACACACAATATTAGGTTTGGGTTTTTTATTTTTAAAAATTATTATTTCACTTTAGATCATCTACTGATGATACATTCGTAGGAGGGGCCTCCTCATGGACTCCCAAGAGACAAGAGTGCCACACTAATGTCTTAAGGTATACTAAACCCGTTTACCAACCAAAAAAGGGTTGGTATGACCAACCTGAAATCTGGGCTTTTGCTAACATTTTCTTTGGAAAGAAGTCTCTTAAGTTTTTATTTATTTATTTATTATGTAACATCTTCCTTCCGTTGATACGGTAACGTTGTAGATAAAGATTATTAAAGATTAAATATAACAACACATTCATCTCATTAAGTAGATGTCCTAAAGTAAGAGAACAACTGAAACAAGTAATTAGACCATGGATTATGTGCTTTTCCTGATTGATTGTTTTTGGGTTGCAGTTTCATACAGGCACGGCAATGTAGTAAGAATGGTCTTGCATTTGAGGGTTAGACTAAAATCGTGTAGGTCCTCATTGGTTGATTAAATTAGATGACCATAAAAATCTGTAACCATCTGGTAAAACACCTAATCAAAGTAAATTTATCATTGAATTGTATGGATAAGAACCAATCTGTTGTGATGTTCGTCTTGAATTCAACCCGGTGTACATCTTGTTTGTGCGATGCAGAAAGAAACCCGAATGATCCGATTAATACGTGAATGGTAAGGTTCCGTGTTCATTTTACATGGTGGCTTTCCATGTAGGGTTTTTGTGCCGTTACATACATGATTCTTGTTGGAAAGTGTCTTGAATTGACAGGGTCCTTGGCCGTGCGCAACCCATCAAGGAAAAACCCCTTTCTAAATATTTTTATTTGTGTTGTTGATTTGGGTCTACCCTTTAACTTGTAGGCTCCGTCTGTTTCGTGAGATTTGACTACCCAGAAAAAACCAGGGTGGAATCCCATAGAATTAGATTGGAATCAAAGTTTGATTTTCTTTCTTACACCGTCTGATGGTTGGTAGAAGAACCCGTCCTCGAATCAGAACCTGTGAAGATAAGAGCTGGATGGAGCTTGCAGCAAGTGCTGTGTTACGAGCTTGAGAAATCGAGAGAGTCACACGGGGTTCTACATGAAAGGAAGCCGGATCAAGTTTCCGTGCTTTCCCTATGAGGAACGTAAAACAGAGAAAGAGCAATCGGGTAGAGGAAATTCCCACCCTTACCGAATCGTTTGATGATAAACCTTTGCAGAACTTTATTCATCATTTCTTTACAATATATAATCCTCTCATTATTCCACTTACTAAAATAAGCATAACAAGAAATTAAAGGCTAATAAATTATTAATAAGGTTATTTCAAACGGAGCAATCTTTCCAAATTGAGCGTTTCCTTTTGGTGTTAACGTTGATAACTCTGGGAGTGGATCACGCTGGAATTCCCTTGCTAGGATTGCCTTGCTGTCTGACTAGTTCTTTCCTTTCTTGTCCTTCGTAACATTTCCTCCTCCTTCGAATTAACCCTTGTCCTCAAGGGCAAAAACCAGAAAACTGGTACTTAATGTTTACCAACTTTTCCCAGGTGGCCTCATCGGGGTTAGATCCTTGCCAATGAACGAGAATCATGGTCTTTCGTCCCTTGCCACGAGTGGCTAAGACTGCTTGTGGTTGGACAGGGGAGGCCGAGGGCTCAGTATCCGGTAGTGAAGCAACTGCCGTCTCCCATTCCCCAAGTTTAAGTTTAAGAAGTGAGACATGGAACACTGGATGAACTCGTGACCCCTCTGGAAACTCAAGTCGGTATGCAGCCTGCCCAATTCTCTCCAGGACTTTGAAAGGGCCGAAATAACGGGCTGCTAACTTCATGCTAGTCCTTCTCTCCACCGTTTGTTGCCGATAGGGATGCAGGCGAACATAAACTGTGTCTCCTACCTGGAAGCTCCTCTCTTGATGGCCCTTGTCATATTGTTGCTTCATTCGATTTTGAGCTTGTTGAAGCTTTAGTCTTACTGCTTTCAGTAGTTGATCCCTCTCTGTGAGGGTCTGAGATACAGCCTCGACCTTTGCCATTCCAGGTACATAGGTGAGCAGGGTGGGGGGCGTCCTGCCATACACCACTTCATAAGGGGATCTGCCTGTGCTAGAGTGGCTGCTGGTATTATAAACATACTCAGTCCAAGGGAGCCATTTTATCCAGGCCTCGGGAGTGGAACTGGTGAAGCAATGAAGGTACATTTCCAACATTCGGTTGACCACCTCGATTTGGACATCCGTTTGCGGGTGATACGAAGAACTGAAGTTAAACTTAATTCCCTGCAACTCAAACAATTCTTGCCAAAATTTAATCATAAATGTCAGGTCTCTATCAC
This sequence comes from Platanus orientalis, assembly GCA_025762735.1. Lineage (NCBI taxonomy): Eukaryota > Viridiplantae > Streptophyta > Magnoliopsida > Proteales > Platanaceae > Platanus > Platanus orientalis. Next base: position 4,303 of record JAOXJP010041816.1, read on the forward strand.
AAACAATGGACGTAGGAAACCCATGCAACTTGAAGATATTCTCGAAGAAGAGTCGTGCAATGGTAGCAGCTGCAAATGGATGTCTGAGTGGTATAAAATGAGCAAATTTGGAGAAGCGATCCACCACTACAAAAATAACGTTCTTCCCTTGGGAGTTTGGCAATCCAGCGATAAAGTCCATGGAAATGTCCGCCCAGACTGTGACTGGAATTGGTAGAGGATGAAGGAGGCCTGCCGGTTTTGCATGTTCGCTCTTGTGTCGTTGGCATACATCACATTCGCGTATGTAGGCTTTGATCTGAGACATCGCCTTGCGCCAAAAGAACACTGCCTTGAGTCTCTGCCACGTCTTATGGAAGCCTTCATGTGTCCCTGCATGAAACTCACTAATGATGAGCTTGGTTAATGGAGAAGTGGATTTCAGATAAATTCTATCTTTATAAAAAATCATCCCAGCTTTGATACTCCATGGTCCAATGGCTTCCCCTGCTTCAATGTTTTTCTTAAGGGTCTGCAATTCGACATCCTCCATAACTTCCTTTCTAATTGTATCAGACCATAGGGGTAATGGCATGCTAATGGCAAACACTGTGTTCTCCAACTGAGTCCCTTCGTTGTGCCTGGACAGACTATCTGCTACAAAATTTTCACGGCCTTTCTTATACTCAATTGCAAAATCATACCCCATGAGTTTGACCAACCATTTTTGCTGTGCTTCGGTGGTGATTGTTTGGTCCCATAGATAACGCAAACTTTTGTGATCCGTGCGTATCACGAATTTATTTCCGAGAAGATAAGTCCTCCGTTTTTGTATTGCAACGACAAGAGCCATAATTTCTTTCTCATAGGTAGACCGGCTCAGGTTCCTTCCTTATAGGGCCTTGCTGAAGTAGGCAATGGGTTTCCCATCTTGCATGAGGACCGCACCTAACCCAAATCCGGAGGCGTCACACTCTATCACAAATTGCTTGGAGAAATTTGGAAGAGCCAAAACTGGTCCTGTTGTCATTGCTTTCTTAAGTTGGAGGAAAACAGCCTCTGCCCCTTCATTCCAGCAGAAGGAGTCCTTCTTGAGTAATTGAGTTAGGGGACGTGCAATTTGGCCGTATGCATGGATAAACTTATGGTAATATCCAGTTAATCCGAGGAAACCACGAAGGGCTTTAATGGTGGATGGGCGTGGCCATTCCGTCATGGTTCTAACCTTCTCAGGATCCATTGCTACACCATTTTCAGAGATGAGATGCCCCAAGTAACTAATCTGTTTTTTCCCGAATTGACATTTATCCATCCTTACAAACAATTGGTTAATCTTCAATGTGTCTAACACCAAACGTAAGTGGCAAATATGATCGTCCCACGTGCGACTGTAAACAAGGATGTCATCGAAAAACACTAACACATACGTTCGGAGGGCATCTTTAAAGACCTCATTCATGAGGCATTGGAAAGTTGATGGCGCATTTGTAAGTCCGAATGGCATGACAAGAAATTCATAGTGGCCGTGGTGTGTCCGGACGGCCGTCTTCTCCACATCCCTTGCGTACATTTTAATTTGGTGATATCCTGATTGGAGGTCCAGTTTTCAGAAGTACCTTGCCCCATTTAGTTCATCCAATAGCTCGTCAATGACGGGTATCGAAAACCTGTCTTTTACTATGATTTGGTTTAGAGCCTGGTAATCAACACAAAGACGCCACGAGCCATGTTTCTTTTTCACCATCAACACGGGTGAGGAGTATGGACTAGTGCTTGTCCGAACTACCCCTACCTGCAAAAGCTCGAAAATCACCTTCTCAATTTCTCCCTTCATATAGTGTGGGTAGCGATATGGGCAGACATTGATAGGGCCGCACTCAGGTTTCAATGGAATGTGATGGTCATGGGACCGGTCTGGTGGTAGCCCCACTGGATCCGAAAACAGCCCTTTAAACTCTAGCAATAAATTTTTTAAATCCATGCTAATATATTTTGGGAATCTGCAATATCAACACCCATGTCAACGGAAATTTTCTCAGCAATCACCTTGGCTCTCTCGTCTGTCGTCGGAAGTAGTTGGCAAAGGATTCCAAATTTCCTTCGACGTAATTCCCTTGTTGCTTCTTCTTCTTCGACCACCTTGTGCCTTGGTCCCATTATCCCCTTCAATTCTATCTTCTGCCCATCGTGTTCGAAGCTCATGACAAGCTTTGCAAAGTCCCAACAGATTGGTCCAAGGGTGCGCAACCATTGAGTGCCCAGCACTGCACCACACCCCTCAATAGCTAATAAGAGAAACTCAACAGAAATTCGGTTGCCTTGGATCCATACCTCAACCTTGCTGCAGTGCCCTTCACAGTCTAGTCTCTCCCTGCTAGCCACCATCACCTTCATCCCTTGAGTCGGTTGTGGAACCAACCCCATCTTTCTTGCGGATGAAGCATTCAAAAAATTATTAGAGCTGCCCGTGTCTAAAAGAATGGTGATACCATGCCCCAGAATTGTGCCTCTTACTCTCATGGTTTGGGGTGGTGTCGAACCCAAAATAGCATGCAAGGAAATCTTCGGTTCCTCATCGAATTCAAGGGCCTCTTCTTCCTCTACTTCGTTGTTGCCTTCATCCACCTGTGTATAGATTCCTTCGATTAAAAATAATTTCTTACAGCGGTGGCCTGGAGTGAATTGATCGTCACAGTTAAAACAGAGGCCTTTCTTGCATCTCGTTTGGACTTAGACGTCTTATAGGTGGTGTTTTGTTACTCGCCAAATTTGCCGAGGGCAGCGGGGGTGGTGTTGGCTCGATATTAACTGGTCGCCTTGCTTCAAAAATCACTGGCCTTTTGGCATGTCTAACTTCAAATAGTCGTGATAGGCCAATGGCGTCCGTGATGGTCGTTGGACGTGCTGCTTGTACATCAGTCCTAAGTGGTTCCTTGAGTCCACTAACGAAGCACCCCAATTGATGAGCAGGGGCTAATTCTCCAACACGACTCAATAATTGTTCAAACTGCAGTTGATAATCACGAACTGTTCTAGTTTGCCGCAGCTTGCTCAATGCGCCAAAATGATCTTCGAACATGGTTGGCCCATATTGTGTTCGGAGTCCCTTTTTCAATGCTTCCCAGGAATTAATCTCTTCGGTGTCTTTGAATAATTGGTACCACATCTGCACCTCTCCCTCCACGTGATATGCCACCAGTGGTAATTTTTCGGCCTCATCCGTTTGTTGATAATCGAAAAATTGTTCCACATGATAAATCCAACTGGTTGGATCATCTAACCCATTGTACCTTGGAAAATCCAACTTAGCCAGTTTGGGTACTGTCGAGTGGTTCCCACCATGGTTCCTGCCCTGTCTATTTCTCGAGCCAGAGCCTTCACCGTCTCCTGAATTCTTGTCGGCTATGGAATCAACCTTTGCGCTAGTCTCTTTGAATTTTTTCATAAGTCGCTCCATAATGCCCCCAAAGTTAGCCATCTGCTGTTCTAAACGCTCAATCCTGGGATCCGCCATGACCTGCTCTGATACCAAGTTGTTACGAGCTTGAGAAACCAAGCGAGTCACACGGGGTTCTACAGGAAAGGAAGCTGGATCAAGTTTCCGTGCCTTCCCTATGATGAACGTAAAACAGAGAAAGAACAATCGGGTAGAGGAAATTCCCACCCTTACCAAACCGTTTGATGATAAACCTTTGCATAACTTTAGTCATCATTTCCTTACAATATATAATCCTCTCATCATTCCACTTACTAAAATAAGCATAACAAGAAATTAAAGGCTAATAAATTATTAATAAGGTTATTCCAAACAGAGCAATATTTCCAAATTGAGAGTTTCCTTTTGGTGTTGACGTTGATAACGCTGGGAGTGGATCACGCTGGAATTGCCTTGCTGGGATTGCCTTGCTGTCTGACTAGTTCTTTCCTTTCTTGTCCTTTGTAACATGTTGCTAGGGCAATAAGATATATGAAATAGAAAAATCAAAATCTATTTGTCTTTGGTGGGATTACAAGTAGCAGCTACCTTTCGTTGGGAGAAATCAGTGAAAATAATAAAGTAGAGATCGTGGTGGTGTTTACCTTTGTAAAAGGTTACAAAGGGCTTGGATTGGATCATTTTTCTCCATAACATCCTCCCAATGTGAAGCAGAAGTCCCATGCGATACAAGACTTGAATTTCTTTCTTATTTTGATTTCTCCCAACTGTTGATATTTATAGTTGAACCCAGATGGGAATCATTGAGGTTTTGAGAACTCAGGTGAACGTTTGATGACATCATTCGTCGTTGGTGGCCAAAAACCAAAAATAAAACTCAACTGTTACAGATGAACATTGGAGTTTGCCTACTCAGAATTCGGACTAATTTGGTCAGAATGAGAAAATGGGTGTAAACAAGGAGCTTAAGATTCCTCTCACAAATGCACGGTATCCTAGACGGCTTTGTATGTAGTATTCCCACCTTATCATACACCTAAAAAATATGTTTTCCTAGGAAAACCGTATATAATTCCTAGGAAAACTTGGAAACCCCCTCGACATAGACACAGCCATAGAGTTTTATAGGTCTAATATATAGTCTTTTATGGGTTTTTCAGGTGTTGAAGAGACTTTGGTGAGATGCAACAATTTAATATTTAAAATCTTTTATGGGTTTTTTAGGTGTAGAAGAGAAACTTTGGTGAGAGGCAAGAATGCATTTGGTGTTGAAGAGTTCTTTGGGTTTTACCTTTGAGTTTGGGAGTTAGCTTTTTGTTCTTCAACTTAGTAAAAGTTTTTGATCATCTTTACCCGTGGATGTAGATAGGTTTGTCGAACCATGTTAAATATTATCTTGTATGATTGTTCTTTGTTGTTTATTTTTTTGTCTTGTTTCATGCGCATCACACATTTGAATCTAACAACATATTTGAATCTAATGTGTTTATTTTATTGTATTGTTTCGGCACAATAATTAGTATCGGAGTTTCTGGTTAGAGTTGTGGATTAAAGGTTATTTTTTGGAGATTTTGCGATAGCGGTTACAAAGTTTAAGGTTAAGAAGTTCAATAGAAAGAACAGTTTTGGCTTATGGTAAGTTAAGGTTGAAAACTTGTTGATTCAATAGGGTTTTCATAAAGGAAGCTTGCTAGGATGTTAAAAAGTGATTAGGAGGATTACGACTTGAAAGCAAGCAGTGCAATTCGTTTGTGCTTTGCAGATGAGGTGTTATACAATATTTTTAATGAAAATTTTGTAGCGAAGCTTAGGTTAAATATTAAAAGTCTTTACATAGCGAAATCCATTATGAATCGTCTTTACAGCAAGTAGAAACTATGTACTCTGCGGATGCGAGAATGTATGAATATTTCTGAACATCTTAGTAAGTTTAATAAGATTATTTATCATTGACAAATATTTGGTCAAAGCTTAAGGAAGAAAATAAGGTCTTAATCTTTTTGCTTTCGTTTCCTTTGTCATATGAGCATCTTGTGACAACTCTGCTAAAAATGATTCTATTGATTTAGAAGAGGTAACATAAGTCCTTTTAAATGAGATGAGAAAAATGAGCTTTGTTAGTGAGGTTCAAGCTGAGGTTGAAGGTTTAATTGCTTATAGGAAGATAAAAGGAAAAAGATTTGGTAGATCCTATCAGGATTTTGAGTGTCATTATTGCCATAAAAAATGACACATCAAGGCTAATTGTCTTAAGCTCAAAGAAAAGAAAGAGAATATTAAATCCTTGGATGCAGCTGACATTCCAGATGAAAATTTAGATGATGACATGGTTATGTCTGTTATCGTTGGTGATGATGGTTTTCAGGATATATGGATTCTTGATTCAAATTATTCTTATCATATGTATCTTAATATGGATGCGTTTTTTACCTATAAATCCATTGAATGTGAAGTTATCTTGATGGGTAATTGTATGTTATATAAGATTTTGGTGATAGATATAGTCAAAATTAAGAAGCATGATGGAATTTTGAGAATATTAACAGGTGTTTGGCATGTTCTTGATTTGAAGAAGAACCTTATTTCTTTGCGTGAGATGGATTCTAAAGGGTATATAGCTTTTGTGAAAAACGAATCCATGAGGATTCTTAGGGGTGCTTGGATTGTTTTGGAAACAAGAAAGGTTGAGAATATATATGTGTTGTTTGGGAACACCATTCAAAGTGGTGCAGTTTTGTCTTCTACACCATATTCAATATACTTTATACACAATTGTCGCATAGGAAAATGGGTCACATGTGTGCAAGAGGTTTGACAAATTTGAACAAGTGGAGTAGTTTGCTCTATGGTGGGAAGTTTTGGTATTGTGAGTGGTGTGCTTATTCAAAGGAACACGCAAGTGTTATTTTTAGTGATTATGCTTTGTTGCGTCCAGGCAAACAGGTTGAAGACAGAGATTCAGGTGTTTAGTTGGAGGTGGAGTTTGAGTGTGGTACTCCTATTTCATTGGGATTTGATGATGTTGTTTTAGATTCCATTTATGTTTCGAAAGTTCAACAACATATATGTGTTCCCAATTTGGACGTTAGCCTTTCAATTAGAGATGGATTTGAAGATATGGTTGCGGATGCAATTAATGCTGAGGAGTCAGCAAATATGTCGACAAAGCCGGGTTTGGTGATTAAGTTCAAAGGTGGCTTGGACTCTATCAATTTGAAAGAGAACTAATTGTGTAGCCTTCAGAGTTTGGTGGAGAAGTTGATCAAGGAACTTCGTTTAGTTTGGTTTAGTAGAATTCAAGCAAAGACGAAGATTTGTTGGAAAGTGTCTTGAATTGACACGGTCTTTGAACAGTATGTAACCCATCAAAGAAACCTCTTTTTATTTTTAAGAGTTTTGTTTATTTGGGTCTCTTAAACCCTTAACATGTAGGGTTTTATAGGTTTAATATATAAAAGTCTTATGGGCTTTTTAGGTGTAAGAGAGACTTTGGTGAGAGACAAGAACGCATTTGGTGTTGGAGAGTTCTTATTTGGGTTTTGCCTTAGGTTTACACCTTTGGGTTTGGAACTCACCATTGTGCATTTTGTACTCTTCTCTATTCTCTGTACTAGTAAAAGTTCTTGATCATTTTCGCCTGTGAATGTAGGCAGGTTTGTTGAACCACATTAAATATTGTCTTGTGTGATTGTTCTTTGCTATTTATTATTTTCTCATTTTGTTTCACACACATCACATACTTGAATCTGATTCGTGTTTATTTTGTTATACTGTTTCGGCACAACAATTCTGTTCATAGGTTGTAAGAGGAGTTCTTTGGGATTTTTGGGAGACCTTGCTATAACTCAAAATCTTCATTATAATGAAACGTTTCTTGATTTTTTTGGCTATGGATGTAGGCAATATTGTCGAACTACTTAAATTTTTGTGTTAAGTGCTATTAATCTGTTTTTGTCAATTTTTCTCATTTTGTTTCATACTGTCAATAACTCGAATCGGATATGCTTTATCATAACACGATCAATGGCATGGCTCAACAACCATAAGTGCATGTGCTGATATCTGTTGACTTTTGGTGGATGGGGAATCAAATAAAAGATTTAATTTTTTTTTTATTGTTCACTATTTACTATTCACTATTCATCATTCGCGCACTATTCACTGTTCATCGTGCACTGTTCATTGTTCATCGTGCACTATTCATCATTCGCGCATTGTTCACCGCGAATGTACATGCTCACTATTCATTCATGCACTATTCACCGTGCACTATTCACCGAGCACTGTTCATTTTCACTATTCACATTTACTGTTCATAAAATTTAAACTTTAAATTTTCTGAAGTTAAATTAAATGCCGATTCATCCGAGACAGAGAAGGTGTCATTTTCGTGTTTCTTGAAGATAGTCGACGCCTCCTAGTAATGTGCAAGGGATTCAGCCAAGCTAACTCTAGGATACAATCTCGCTCGGGTAGAACCCTTGTCTCTATACAGAGTCGCACTCTCCGACAAAGACGAATAAGCCTTCGCCGTTACATAAAGCCTGCGGTCACTGTGTCTTAGTTTTATCAAAATTTTGGCAGCATAACTTTTGTTAGTGCTTAAATGAAGAGTATGCTTAAGATGCTTAGCGTGTTTTCATAACACCAAGATCGAGCTACCTCAACTCTTTGAGTTGTTGCTCTCTCAAGAGGAGTGGAGGACCAGAGACCTCAAGGCCAAAGCCGAGTTCTCAATGGTCACAGAGATGAGTACGTGACTGGAGACCTCAAGCCAAAACGAGTTCTCAACAGTCAAGTGGTAAGTGAGATGATGGTAGAAGTGAGGGAGGTGATGAGTGAAAGAGAGAGAGAGAGGAAGAACATGTAAAGCAAGAGAAATATCTTGCTAATCTTCAAAGAGAGGTCCCTGGTACACCACCTTCCTTCTCCCTTAAGAGCTTCATAACAATAGAAAACTCTCTCTCTGCTACTCTATTCAGCAGCAAGCCCATTCAAAAAACTCACTCTTGTATCCATGTTCAGGTGTTTATATAGAGGGAGAGAGTTTCAATCGCCAACTCTCTCATTGGCACACCCCAAAGTGTGGTTGGTCAAGACATGTTGACCCTTCAGCGTATGACACACTGGTTGATAGAGTTGAGCAACCAAGGTTTTCATGGTTTGGTATGGCATGCAGATGGGTTGGGATTGATAGAGGTTTAGAGGCTTAAAAGGAAAGGAGATGCAAACTTGCTGCAGGGTGAGCTGGAGATCCCATTTGCCTAGGGATTTCACTAGTATGGAAAGATAGCAAAGCTTGACATTACAAAGGCTGATCGATCTGAATTGACTAGGCTCTTTCGGTTTGGATTTTTTTGGGATGAGGGCAAGAAATATGTGGTTTATCTTTGTCTTTGGATGCCCCCGACGTGCGGATTAAGCTCCACACTAAGCTTGTTTGGGGTGTAAGGGGCGACATGTCCCGTATAAGGGGTGTGGGGGTGGAGCTTCCGGTCCACAATATTTTGAGGCCTACCTTTTAGATTTTACCTCTTCGGTTGCTTGTATAAAAGGGTTTAACATCTGAATTTCGAGTGATTAGTTTTTGGAGAGAAAGGGACATGGTGGAATCTGTGAGTCTGTGGACGTAGGTAATCCTGCCAAACCAAGCAAATCGCTGTCTTGTATGTGTGATTGCATCATGTTTTTTGCACCTTAGCAATATAAAGGTAGTTTAAGCCTTTATGGCATTGATGGATGGACCTGTTCATGGGCTGTGCTTCAAGAACATCCATGCCATAAGGCCCACACATCTTGGTTGAGGTGGGGATTGGGTTTTTGATTTTTGTCTTCAAGCTTGGTCCAGGATTTAGGAGCCATTATCTGTGTGTAGGGCTACACGGGTGGCAATGTTGACACAACCTGTAAACCTGACACAAACCCAACACGAAATAACCGGGTTAAGGTTGATTGTAAACGTGTTTCGGGTCAAAGCGGGTACACAATTAATAAAGGGGTTGGGTTCAGGTTGAGCCATATAGTTGTATACCCTTAACTTGACACAACATGAATATATCCCACCAACATGAATTACCACATAATCTGTGATCCCGACACGAACCCAACACATAATAAGCAGGTTAGGGTTGACTATAAATATGTTTTGGGTCAAAGTGGGTGAACCCGATTTGACCCAATTAATAAATGGGTCAGGTTAGGGTTGATCCATATAATCATATACCCTTATCTTGACACAACAAGAACCCGACCCGCCAACACGAGTAGCCACCCTTACGTGGGGCTTTGCTATTTGATGGGTGGACCACTCACAGCTGAACGTGGCTACTGATTTAGGCTGCCAATGGGCTGCGTTTATGAACATGGTATACAGCCCACCCACCTTGGGTTCAGGTTGGGCTTGGGTTTTCAGCTTTTGTTTTTTATCATGTTAGGATATGCGTAGGCTAAAACTATTTGTTCCAATAGTCCATTCTATATAGCAATAAAGTTGGGAATACCCAAAGGTGCAATTCCATCGAACCAATAATAAGTTACAGTTACCCTCGGCATGCCATCCCTTGCATTTTTAGGCCGCAGTCAACCCAGTTATGCCTCCCCCTATGTTTGAGTCCAAGGCCAAGCTTAACCTTGCCCCACAATGGGTCTAAAACTTCAGGGCCTAACATGACCCTCATTTTAAATAAGGAAGAAAATGTTCTGTGATGACAAAGTGTATGTGGTGTTTATGGTGAATTATAAGCTGACACCTAGTGTGTTTGGGGTTCAGAAAAGTATTCCGGTGTAAAAAAAAGAGCCCAAAATCAATAAATAAAACAAAAATCATCTATCAATCAATAGCACGCCTACATAGGCCTGTGTCAACTCGGACAATCATTCTCCTAAAGAAAACAAGAATAACCATGGACGAAAAAAGAAAAGCCCATCGTGCCAAATACCCAATAGACACTTCACAAGCCTAAGGTTTAACCATAAGTGATTGGGCTCATCTCAATCCCCCTTTACACCTATACATAAAATTATTATTATTGGTAAAGCTCAAATCAAAGAAACTTGTCTTTATTTAAGAGAAAATCCGGGCCTAGGTCATAAGGCAATAAGAAATTAGTTATACTTTTATATAATCATAACTATAGTGAAATATAAAATAGTTATAGTAGTAAATAACTAGATAAAGACTTTGATTATGTTTAGGCAAATCCATAATCTAAAGCCGACTCTTGTACTAAATAATAAATTCACTCTTGTACTTGCCTGAGAAGTTGGATGATTGTTCTGCCTGAGCCCAGCCCAAAACATATTACAGGGCCCATTAAGCCTAGCTGGGGCTATTAAACGGTTACATCCCTTTATTGTTCAAAGAGTAAGGATGTTCTGTCCAGGATGTAACTTCGCCTCCTCACTAGGAGGTGTGGGACCAATGCTCTTTTTTCATGGGGTCCACACCCCATGAGGGTGCGAACTGTATATCATGGACAGAACATCCTTTCGGTTATTTTGGATTACTTTTGGAGCCTCACTTTCCAAACGAATATACTATAAAAAATGATCTTCCTATTCAATGATAAATACGGATCCTATATATGTGCGATAAATAGAGACCTCATAGCAACAGTTTTCTTTATCAAAATATTGTTGGAGTCCAAATCAATGGATTTGGTTTAAAGCCTTGTTTGTGACGGCCTTCTTGGATGATAATCATAAACTCGCATAAAAGTTGGTAGTTTTAACTAATTTATTAAGGTTGCGTTTGGCAGTCATCTGTAATGAAATAATTTCATTTCAAATTCCCTAGGCACAGGTGGCTACCAAACAGGCCCTAAAATTTTTATTTTTCACAAGGTTCAATTACGTATTTCTAAATATGCCTTTCTGTGTTTCATGTTGGGAATAAAGCGAAGGTGACCATGTCAAGCGGGTTTGTCGATGGTAGGGCTCTAACCATCCAGTCATGCTTCCGACGTAAAAACATTTGGAGAGTTGGGAAGAAACGAAGAGCATTGCGGTGAGAGACCTTAATTTCTTCGAGTGTGATTTATTGTCCTCCATACCTTCTCTAAAATCTAAAGAATAATCTTGCCATTTTGCTATTCTATCCCTTCGCCTGTGGTTTTGGGACTAATTGAAGCTCCAGCAGGTCCAAACAGTTACGTGCAGCAACATAATTCTATACAAGTTAATGCTAATCACCATGAACTTACACCTACTGCCATTCCAACACATGGTAAGTCTTTTTTTGAAATAATATTCCTTTAGTTTACTGTATCTTTTGATTATTAATAGACGGATTAAATGTTTCTACTGGTTTTTCTATTCCTTGTAAGAGAGCTATGTTGTCTCTATATTTATATATTTGACACTAAATATATTAATTTAAATCTCTCTCGCTAGTCTAAGCTTCAACAAATACTCATTCATAAGCCTGCATGTCATCCCTTATGCATAGGCATTGTACTTCAATAATGATTATTAAAGCATGATATAGAATTTGTTTGAAGTGGTTATCTTTGGGTCCTAGACATGAATATGTTAAAATTTCTATTTTAATCTTAGGTGAGCCAAGCAGAAGAGAACATCTCTCTCTCTCTCTCTCTCTCTCTCTCTCTCTCTCTCTCTCTCTATATATATATATATATATATATATATATAT